>UESW01004397.1:0-134698 GCA_900491605.1 Calamus simplicifolius | reverse complement strand
GTCCTGAGGGCCCTTTTGTCTCCCACCTTCTCTTTGCTGATGACTGTATCCTCCTTGGCCATGCTTCTATTGAGAATGCGGCTTCTTTTCATTCTATTATTCAGAGCTACTGCCAGGCTTCTGGTCAGAAGGTCAATTTTCTGAAGTCTTCTATTTTTTTTAGCCCGAAGACCTCTAGATCCACTAGAGAAGCCATCATCAGATTGTCGGGTATCACCACTCAGACTGATAGATTTATTTATTTGGGTATCCCTATAACGGGGCGTAGCCCCCGCTGCTCTGATTTCTCCGAGATTGAGAGGCGGGTGCGCCAGCGCATTGAGGGATGGCAGGTGACTGGTCTTTCGATGATGGCTAGGGTTATTATTATTCGATCAGTTCTTTCCTCTCTTCCCCTGCATATCCTATCGAATGCAGCCATTCCAATTACTTGCTTGAGAAGGATCGAGAGATGCTTTCATGATTTCCTATGGGCTTCTGTGCAGGATGGTCATGGGATTCACCTCTTATCCTGGGATTTGGTTTGTATGCCTATTGTTGAGGGTGGTCTCGATATCCAGTCTCTGATTGTTAGAAGAAAAGCCCTTATTGCCAGACATGCTTCGAGATTTCTTCTTGAGCCACAGTGTCTTTGGAGCTCCCTGATGCGCATTAGGTATGGAGAATGGACTTCTGCCATGCATATTTCTCCACCTCGGGAAAGCTCCTCCTATTGGAAGGAGATTTGTCGCTATGGGCAAGCTATCTTGGACAATCTCTCTTGGATGATCGGTGATGGTTCTTCGGTCAGTGTTATTCAGGATACCTAGATTTCTGAGCTTCTCTTTCTCGGTGGCCCTCCTTTATCAGCATTGAGACCCCTTCCAGTCTTAGGGTCAAGGACTTGATCTCCTCTGACCCTCCTGCTTGGCATATCCCCTCGGTGACCAGATTGTTTGGTGCGGAGCTTGCCCGGCGGATATTATCGATGCCTCTTCTTCCTGGTCGTTCTTCTGATGTTAGACTCTGGCAGAGTTCCTGTCTCTCTAAGGCCCCGACTAGGGATCTGATGATGATGTTCAGACCTCAGCCTCAGTGCCTGGAAGATGTTGCGTGGATTTGGAAGCTTCCTACTATCCCCAGAGTTCAGTTATTTATCTAGAAACTTCTGTGGGGCTCTCTCCCTACCTGTGCTCTCCTATCTCGGAGGGGTCTCCCTATTCAGTCGATCTGCCTGTTATGCAGCTTAGAGGAGGAATCTATAGATCATGCTATTTTCATCTGCCCAAGAGCTAGACGGGTCTAGCTTATGATTGGTTATCCGTTCAGACAGAATGACTCGGGCTCCCTGTACTCTTCTTTCCTTCTGGACCTTCGGAGGTGCCCTCAGCATAAGAAAGGTCTCTGGGCGGTCACTGCTTATCAGATTTGGCTAACTAGGAACCAGTTTTTTTCTCTGATGACACTATCTCTCTTCATAAGATTGCTAGGAAGATCAGATTATTGGCGGCGGACTGTGCTCATATTGGGTTTGATATCTCTGGCCACTGAGGATCCCCTGCTGCTTCGGCAGCGAACCGGCATACGGTTCTTATCTCTTGGGAGCCCCCCCTCCAGGTTTGTCAAAGTCAATTTTGACGGGAGTGTCCGTGGTAGAATTGCTGGGTCAGCGTTCATTATCCGAGGTCCTCATGGTGACCTTTTGGCGGCTGGAGGTTTTGGTTCTCTTGACTCCTCTGTCCCCATGACTGAACTTCGCACGGCTTGGGCAGGTATTTCTTATGCTGCTCGGGTTCTTCATGCTCAGAGGATTTGTATTGAGGGCGACTCCATGTCGGTCATTGCTTGGATTCAGACGCAGAATTGCCCTCCTGCTCTTTCTAATCCGATTTTGTTGGATATTTGGGCTATTCTGTGGGAGATTGATTGCGTCCAGACCCGTCATATTTATCGCGAAGCCAACTCGGCGGCGGACTGGATTGCTGCTTCAGTGGCTCTGCTTTCTGATCCATGGATATTGACGCCGGGTGACCCCTGCCCTGCTCCTTTGCAGCAAATTTTGTACTCTGATCTATCTGGGCTGACTCGTGCTAGATTAGTGTGATCGCCCGTTTGTACCAAAAAAAAAAAAAAAAAGCTTGGTCTAGCCCATCCTAGCACAAAGTAGATCGTGCCAGCATGATGACCTATGGTGGGCTAAAATGACATAGCTGAGGCACAACTCCTAAAATGGCATGTGAAAGCCCATATTTGCCCCATCATGCGTATTTATGAAAATACTTCTTCCCAACTAACATAAATAACTGCTTTAGGGGCATTTTTTTTATTTTCTTAAGAAAAAAATACCATTTTATCCTTTTTAACTACTATAAACAACTAGTTTAAAGGGATATTCTTGTTTATTTCTTAAAAAAAACTATTTGCCCCTCTCAACAGCCATAAATAACTAGTTTTCAAGATTATTTGGGATATTTAAAAGCTCTTCAATCCCTAGGGATGGCAAGGGAATGGTTCGGAACGGTCTATGCCGGTCCCCATCCCCATTAGAAAAAACATTCCCGTTTTCCATCCTGTTAAGCCGTTAAAATTAACGGGTGGGAACGGGAATATCCAGCCAGGTAAACGAGTACCCATTGGATACCCATTTATCCGTTTAGATAAGATGGCCCGTTTAGATAAGATAGAGATTGAGATGATAATATTGATATATATAAGAGATTCTTCGACTCTGGGATAAGGAAGAAAAGAACGAAAAGTAAGAAAGAAAATAACTAACAAGAAAAAAAAATCAAAAAATGAAGATTTTCAATACAACAATCGTACAAAAAAATACATTCATATTTTAAAGAAATAAATAAAGAGATATCTTTCTAAAAAGACGAGTATACTAAAAAAGAAAAAAAATGTTGGTGGGGCGTCGATGGGGTAGCGATTGGCGAAGATAGACGATGGACTAATGGAGCTAGGTTCTCGTCTTGGTTCAGAACTTCAGATCAGTTGCGTGAAAGAAGGAAGAGCAAGAGATGGCTACGTAAAATAAGAAAGAGCAAGAGTCATGATTATATATATTTTATTTATATTTTATTTTTAATTTTTAATATAAATATATACATATATATTTAAAATTTAAATATATTATATTAAAGTTAATGGGAATGGGGATGGATAAATGGGAATGGGGCGAAGAATACCATCCTCGGACTGTTTATCCATTTAGCCGTTAATGAAAAATCTCCATTACCCGTTAAGCCATTTAGACAGAAGATTTCTTGACCCGTTAAAAATGGTATCGACCGGATAAACGGCCAAACGAAAAAAATTATCATCCCTATCAATCCCTATAAAGAGTTGCTAACGGCTCTTCCTTGTCCTATACAAAGTCTTAAGCTCTCTTATGTTCTTTTAAGCTTTTTTGATTGCCCTACAAGCTCTCCTAAGCTTTCTTAATCTTCCTACAAGCTCTTCTAATCCCTTTTTACAAGATCTTATAATTTTCTTACAAGATTTCCTAATCTCTCCACAAGTTCTTAAGTCTCTACAATGTTTGATGCTGGTAGCTCTCTTATCTCATAAGATCTTCGAGCTCAACACCTGATGTGGCTGGTGTAGCCACGTGCAACCGCAGGGGAAATCTCGACAAAACCAGAGCATTTCTTACGGCCCAGGCCATTCCTGGCTGGTCCTCTTGGCCCCGGCGTCTCCGAGCCCACCGAGTCGGCCCAGGCCATTCCTGGCCGGTCCTCTCGGCCTCGGCGTCTCCGAGCCCGCCGAATTGGCCCTGGCCATTCCTGGCCAGCCCCTCTCGGCACCAGCGTCTCCAGGCCCACCAAGTCGGCCCCGGCCATTCCTGGCCGACCCCTCTCGTCCCTGGCATCTCCAGGCCCGCCGAGTCGGCCCCGGCCATTCCTGGCCGGCCCCTCTCAGCCCCGGCATCTCCAAGCCCACCGAGTCAGCCCAAGCTATTCTTGGCTGGCCCTCTCGGCCCCGGCGTCTCCGAGCCCGCCGAGTCAGCCCCGGCCATCCCTGGCTGGCCCTCTCGGCCCTGGCATCTCCAGGCCCGCCGAGTCGGCCCAGGCCATTCCTGGCCGGCCCCTCTAGTCCCCGGCATCTCCGAGCCCGCCGAGTCAGCCCAGGCCATTCCTGGTCGGCCCTCTCGGCCCCCGGCATCTCCGAGCCCGCCGAGTCGGCCCTGGCCTTTCTTGGCCGGCCCCTCTTGGCCCCGGCGTCTCCAAGCCCGCCGAGTTGGCCCCGGCCATTCCTGGTCGGCCCCTCTCGGCCCCGGCATCTCCGAGCCCGCCGAGTCAACCCAGGCCATTCCTGGCCGGCCCTCTTGGCCCCGGCATCTCCGAGCCCGCCGAGTCAGCCCGGCCATCCCTGGCCGGCCCTTCTCGGCCCCGGCGTCTCCAGGCCCGCCGAGTCGGTCCAGGCCATTCATGGCCGGCCCTCTCGGCCCCCGGCATCTCCAGGCCCATCGAGTCGGCCCCGGCCATTCCTGGCCGGCCCCTCTCGGCCCCGGCATCTCTGAGCCCGCCGAGTCAGACCAGGCCATTCCTGGCCAGCCCTCTTGGCCCCCAGCATCTCCGAGCCTGCCGAGTCAGCCCCAGCCATCCCTGGCCGGCCCCTCTCGGCCCCTGCGTCTCCAGGCCCGCCAAGTCGGCCCCGGCCATTCCTGGCCGGCCCCTCTCGGCCCCGGTATCTCCGAACCCGCCGAGTTGGCCGAGGCCATTCCTGGCCGGCCCTCTCGGCCCCGGCATCTCCGAGCCCGCCGAGTCGGCCTAGGCCATTCTTGGCCGGCCCTCTCGGCCCCCGGCATCTCCGAGCCCGCCGAGTCGGCCCCGGCCATCCTGGCCTGCCCCTCTCGCTCCGGCATCTCTAGGCCCGCCGAGTCGACCCGGCCATCCCTGGCCGGCCCCTCTCGGCCCCGGCATCTCAAAGCCCGCCGAATCGGTTCAGGCCATCCTTGGCCTGCCCGCCCCGGTACTTCCAGGCCGGGGAGGTCAGCCCCGGCCGCCCCTGGTCAGTGAGGCTCAGCCTCGACTCCCCAGGGGGGGTCGAGATGTCTCAGTTCTCTCTAGATCAGCCCCAGCATGGCCCCAGTAGGTCAAGGAACCACCTCTCTGACTCACGCCGCCTGACAATGCCAAATCCACCTACCCACTGGCCACGTTGTTGATGGGACTAGACCCAATAGCTCAGCAACCCCACTGATTGATGGGACAGAACCCACCAACCGCCATTTTCTTCCTCTTCGATGGGACAGGACCCACTAACCAGCCCAGATCCATACACTTCCAAGAACCCGCAAACATTCCTTCCTCAGAGAATCCCACGTGATCATATCAACCCCTATAAAAAGGTGAATCCACTCTCTAAACAGGTATGTGCGATAATCCCCAGAATCGATGTCTTAACTCTCAGAAAGGAATCCCTCCTCTCTGAGATCTCCTTCTCCATACCAAAAAGGGCTCGCTCGAGCCCCTCTTCAGCTGTGACCTCGATTGCTAACTTGGGCGTCGAGGGTCCCATCGGAGAATCCTCTCTAGTCTTGGGACTTCTTTGCAGGCAACCTGGTGAAGCAAAGGTTCGAGAAGCACTCCGTTCCCGACGTTCAGGATCGGTGATTGGGCGTTATCAGATTGGTACGCCAGGTAGGGGGGCACTAGAAAAAGTAGCGAACATTCTCCCGATACTACATCTCAGTAGGCGGGAGTCTCTCCCCCCCCCCCCCCCCCCTCTTCTCTTCTAGAAACCATGGTGGTGACGCGAGCTCAGGATGCCTCCGTCAGCTGTCCAGCGGGGCTTCCCCGCCAGCTAGGCAGCAGGAGGCCAATCCCCCAGCTACCAACCCTCCAGTTACTGCCGCCGCCGGAGGCCGTCGATCAAACAGCGGAGCGGCTGGCGACCCTTTCCCGTCAGGTCCAAAATCTCACCGCCATGGTCCACGGGCTCCAGGAACAACAGTCCGTGGCCACCCAGCATCAGACCGCTCCCCCCGCCAGTCAACAGTTGGCGAGGGGAGGCTCTCCTCGGCGGGAGGCCGGTCGGGAGAGACCGGCCAACGTCCGGCTTCCCCTAAGAAGCCCCGATGCGAGCCCTCCAAGCGGCCACAGTCCCCTGACCATGGCCCCAACAAATTTCCTCCTGAGCCGCATCATCATGAGGAGCCCAGGCGAAAGTCCCGATTCCCGTCTCCATCTCCTTCTGCCTCTTCTTCTTCTTCTTCCTCGAGCCATCTCGGAGGGCCCCGACAATCAGCCGCTAGGCGGAGGAACGCTGGAGGAGTACAACAGGCGGCTCGACGAGCTCGCCAAGAAAATCAATCATCAGTCGGAGGAAGAGTTTGACACCCGTCCTCCTTACACCCGCGGATATTGGAGGAGCCTGTCCCCTCCAGGTTTCGTTTCCCCCAGGTGGACCCGTATGACGGTACGATCGATCCTCTCGATCATCTCGAGAGCTACAAAGCAATGATGCAAGTCCAGGGCGCTTCAGACGCCCTTCTCTGCAAAGCCTTCCCCCACTCTGCGAAAGGCCGCCCGTGCATGGCACTCACGCCTGTCCCCTCAAACATCGACTCCTTCCGGGAGCTGGAGAAAGCCTTTTTGGCACACTTTGACGCTTGTCGGCTAATCCCAAGGGTAACCAACAGTCTTTTCTCCGTCCGTCAGAAGGAGGGAGAGTCGCTGCGGGACTTTGTGTCCCGGTTCAAGGCCGCCGCCCTCGAGGTCTACCATCTCGACGACGCGGTGGCGACGTTGGCATTGAAGCGGGACTCCTCCCATCCCGCTTCACCTTCTCTTTAGATAAGAAACCCCCAAGCTCTTATTTTGATCTCCTCCTCCGAGCTCAAAAGTACATCCGCAGATGAAGCCGACTCCACCCGCCGGAAATCTTCAAGAAGCTCCAGCCACAAGCCTGCTCGCCCCGAGCCCAACGGGCCCCCTCGGCACCGGCGAGCTGAACCGCCTCGTCGATCCGACAACAGGCGTCGGAGCCCTGTCCCCGATGAGAGTAAGCTCACACCCCTTCTAGCCCCTCGATCCCACATCTGATGGAGATCGAGGGTGAGCCTTATCTCCAACGTCCTCCTCCCATGAAGAAAGGTCTCCCCGCGACAAGAGCCGCTACTGCCGATTCCACCGGGATTACGGCCACGATACTGATAGCTACTACAACTTAAAGAGGGCCATCGAGGAGCTCATTCACCGGGGCTACCTTCGGCAAATATGTCCAAAAGGTGCTGCAGCCGCTACCGGCCCTCATGGGGGCCCCGCCTGTCCAAGCCCCGGTCAACAATGCCCCCACTGAACGGACGGCCGGAATGGTGTCCTGGGGATCAGCTTCTGCACCTAAACGGCCGAGAGGGGAGGAGGCGCCGAATAATGTAATTCCTGGGGGGGACCTGCTGTTGTGGAAAATGTAAACAATGAAGGTATAGTCGTCTCTATGATGATCGCCAGGCACCCTGTAAAAAGGATATTAGTTGATAGTGGCAGCTCGGCTGACATCCTTACTTACGACGCTTTTGTTCGGATGGGATTATCTTTGGACTCTCTCCAGCCCATGGCGGCCCGTTAGTCGGATTTACCAGGGACTCCGTAAGGTCGAAGGTGAAATACCTCTGCCTGTGACAGCCGAAACACCGCCACGCTAAAGCACTGTGATCATGAAATTCTTGGTCGTGAGGGTCCCCTTGGCATACAATGCCATTCTCGGGCACCCAGGTCTGAACCTTTTGGACACAGTCATTTCCACCCGGCGTCTACTAGTGCAGTTCCCCACCAGTGAGGGAGTTGGAGAGATGCGTGATGAGACCAGCCCGGTCCTACCCTGTTATCACGCGGCATCAAGTCCCCTGGAAGTTGAGCCAGCTTTAGAGGCGTCCGACCCCAGAGACTCTAGTAAGGGAGGAGAGCCAGCTGAGCACCTTCTAACCTTCCCCTTGGGGAGGACCCGGCGAAGACCGTCCGTATCGGAGGACTCCTTCCCCTGGAGGACCGGGAGCGTCTCTTGGGTTTTTTGAGGGCTAACTCAGACATTTTTGCCTGGTCGGCGTCTGATATGCCCGGCATCCCTCCGGAAGTGATCACCCACAAGCTCAACATTGATCCACGGCACCGCCTGATCCGCCAAAAGAAGAGAAGCTTTGCCCCTGACCGACAAAAGGCCATTGACGAGGAAGTTAACAAGCTACTCAGTGCTGGCCACATCCGAGAAGCGCATTACCCTGATTGGCTAGCCAACGTGGTCATGGTGCGTAAGGCAAATGGGAGTTGGAGGATTTGCATAGACTTCACCGACCTCAACAAGGCATGTCCGAAAGACAGCTTTCCCCTGCCCAGAATTGATTAGCTGGTGGATTCCACCTCTGGGCATGAACTCCTCAGTTTCATGGATACCTTCTCAGGATATAATCAGATAAGGATGGACCCTAGCGACGAGGAGCACACCTCCTTTGTGACAGAGAAGGGCATCTATTGCTACAAGGTGATGCCTTTCGGCCTCAAGAACGCAGGAGCAACCTACCAAAGGTTGATGAACAGAGTATTCCGGGATCAGCTAGGCCGGAACATGGAAGTCTATGTAGACATATGCTGACAAAAAGCACCCGCACCTCCGATCACGTCTCCGACCTAAAGGAGACCTTCAATAACCTCTGTCGCTTCCAAGTCAAGCTAAACCCCAAGAAGTGTGCTTTCGGGGTCACGGCGGGCAAGTTCCTGGGCTTCATGTGACCCAGCGAGGGATCGAGGCAAACCCAGAGAAGATCAGCGCCATACTCGACATGAGGCCACCATCCAGCAAAAAGGAAGTGCAACGATTGACAGGGAGGATAGCGGCTCTAAGTCGTTTCCTCTCCAAATCGGCTGAGAGGTGCCTGCCTTTCTTCAAGGCCCTGCGGAAAATGAGTAGCTTCGAATGGACGGATGACTGCCATAAAGCCTTCGACGGGTTGAAGGCATTCCTGTCTTCTCCGCCACTTCTATCCAAGCAAAGAGATGGAGAAAGTCTCTTCCTATACTTAGCTACTTTGCTGGAGCCGTTAGCTCAGTCCTGGTGCGCCTCGATGCCGATGGAACTCAAAGACCCGTCTATTATGTGAGAAGGTCCTCCATGATGCAGAGGTCAGATATTCCAAGACAGAGAAAGTTATTTTTGCCCTGATAGTCTCCGCCCGACACCTCCGTCCGTATTTTCAAGCCCATCCTATTGTGGTGCTCACGGATCAGCCCCTTCGAGCCATTCTGGCTCGCCCGGACACTTCGGGCCGACTGGCCAAGTGGGCAATCAAGCTGGAGAGTTCGACCTTTCTTTTCAAGCTCGGCCGGCGCTGAAGTCTTAGGTCTTAGCCGATTTCCTGGTCGAGTGCACTTGGGCGGAGGAAGATTCCAAAGAGGCCCCCATGGAGCAGTGCGAGCCTAAGCCAGATGATGATGGAGAATCCTGGCTTCTTCATGTGGATGGCGCATCAAATTCACAAGGAAGCGGCGCCGGCCTCATTCTTGCCGGGCCGGGTGGAGAAAGGATGGAATGCGCCCTGCGGTTCCTATTCGAAGCCACCAACAACCAAGCCGAGTACGAGGCCCTGTTGGCCGGGTTAAGGCTAGCCCGAGAGTTGGGAGTAAGGCTCAAAGCCTTTACCGACTCGCAACTTGTCTCTGGACAAGTCCATGGGGAATACGAAGCGCGCGACCCCATTATGGCGCAATATTTGGGCAAGGTTCGGCTCCTAACTTCCCCACTGCCCTACTTCAGTATCAGTTACATTCCCCGGAGCAAAAATGTCAAGGCCGACATCCTTTCTCATCTGGCCACCTCCACCGATGACTTGGTGAGAGATGCTTATATTGAATATTTGGAAAGACCCAGCATAGAGGACAGTGAAGAAGTCCTCCCACTCACCCAAGAGCCCACATGAATGGACCTACGTCCGTTATCTCACTGACGACACTCTCCCTGATGATCGCAACGAAGCTCGGCTGCTCAAGTGGAGAGCCTCCAAATTCATCCTCCTAGATGGGAGTCTGTACAGAAGGTCGTTCTCCTACCCCCTACTCAAGTGTGTAGGGCCCACCGACGCTGACTACATCCTCAGAGAGATTCACGAAGGCATCTATGGAAATCACCTGGGGGGCAGATCTTTAGCTCAAAAAGCCCTCCGTCAAGGATACTTCTGGCTCACATGAGGGAAGACGCAGCTAGATTGGTTCAGAAGTGCGATGGTTGCCAGCGCCATGCACACATCAACATCAACCGTCCACCCCAATGAGTCCGCTCTCGGCCCCATGGCCTTTCGCCCAGTGGGGAATGGACATTCTCGGGCCATTCCCCCCAGCTTCAGGGCAGCGAGATTTTTGCTAGTCGCCATCGATTACTTCACCAAGTGGGTTGAGGTCGAGGCACTGGCCAAGATCACCGAAAGCAAAGTCAAAGCCTTCTTCTGGAAGTCGATCATATGCCGTTTTGGCCTGCCCACACCCTCGTCATGGACAATGGCCGCCAATTCAACAATGAAGCATTCAAAGTCTTTTGTGAGCTAGGCATTCATCACCGATTCACTTCTGTCGGCCATCCTCAAACCAACGGAGAAGCCGAGGCCATGAATCGCACCATCCTTAGAGGACTCAGAACCGGCAAGACGGGTCCAAAGGTCAATGGGTGGAGGAGCTCCCCAGTGTGATCTGGGCCTACCACACGACCCCTAGAGCCCCGACGGGCGAGACTCCTTTCAGTCTTGCCTTTGGATCTGAAGCCGTCATCCCCGTCGAGATCGGTCTGCCCAGCCCACGTGTGGAGTCCTTCAACGAGGAAAACAACCCTGCACTGATACGGGCTAACCTGGACTTCATAGATGAGGCACGATCGGGCAAGGCTACGCATGGCGACCTTCCGTCAGCGAGCGGCCAAGTACTACAATGCTCGAGTTTGTCCCAAGGTTTTTCACCGCGGAGACTTGGTTTTGAGAAAAGCTGAGGTTTCAAAGCCCACGGAGGGGGCAAGCTATCCCCCAACTGGGAGGGTCCCTACCGCGTCACCGAAACACTTCACAGGGGGCATACAAATTAGAGGAACTCGCGGGAAACCCATTCCACGTACCTGAATGCGGATAACCTCCGCCAATATTATCAATGATATTCCCTTGGAGCGTGAAGTAATAAAGGAGCCCTTTCTGACACAGCAGCCCGTTCTCCCTCGTGTCCGAGGGCCAAGTCTCTCAAAAGGAGCTCACTGGCATCGCGGCTAATGGGACACCACTCGGCCCCGGCACGGCGGTGCCCCCGAGTCGGTCAAGACCCTAACAGCTCTGTACCGCTGAGTCACCCTTCAGGTGGCACACAAACCCCTGAAGTGGTTCAAAAGGAGCTCACTGGCATCGCGGCTAACGGGACACCACTCGGCCCCGGCACGGCGGTGCCCATGAGTCGGTTAAGACCCTAACAGCTCCGTACCCGGCTGAGTCGCCCTTCAGGTGGCACACAAACCCTTGAAGTGGTTCAAAAGGAGCTCACTCGCATTGCGGCTAATGGGACACCACTCGGCCCGGCACGGCGGTGCCCCTGAGTCGGTTAAGACCCTAACAGCTCGTACCCGGTGAGTCACCCTTCAGGTGGCACACAAACCCCTGAAGTGGTTCAAAAGGAGCTCACTAGCATCGCGGCTAACGGGACACCACTCTGCCCGGCACGGCGGTGCCCCTGAGTCGGTCAAGACCCTAACAGCTCCGTACCCGGCTGAGTCACCCTTCAGGTGGCACATAAACCCTGAAGTGGTTCAAAAGGAGCTCACTGGCATCACGGCTAACGGGACACCACTCGGCCCTGGCACGGCGGTGCCCCGAGTCGATTAAGACCCTAACAGCTCTGTACCCGACTGAGTCATCCTTCATGTGGCACACAAACCCCTGAAGTGGTTCAAAAGGAGCTCACTGGCATCGCGGCTAACGGGACACCACTCGGCCCTGGCACGGCGGTGCCCCGAGTCGGTTAAGACCCTAACAGCTCCGTACCCAGCTGAGTCACCCTTCAGGTGGCATACAAACCCCTGAAGTGGTTCAAAAGAACTCACTAGCATTGCGGCTAATGGGACACCACTCGGCCCCGGCACGGCGGTGCCCCCGAGTCGGTCAAGGCCCTAACAGCCCCATACCCGGTGGGGTCGCCCTTCAGGCGGCTTACATACCACTAAGCGGTTCAAGGCAACCATCGGCACCACCCCCCTCAGCCCCGGCACGGTGGTATCTCTCCTAACAGCTCGATACGGCATGGTCGTGGCCTTTCCTAATCGTCCCTAACCAGTTCAGGCATTTCAGCACCGAGCGAGTCGGCATAGACTTCCTCTGGTCAACTTCACTTGCCCTTGATGCCCTTACAATGACTAAATCGGTTCTGACCATTTCTGGTCGGCCTCGACACCTCCAAAATTAATCCCGGCAGCAAGTCATCTACCGTTTTTTCCAAGCCTTCAGAAGATTCATACACAAGCGAGCCTTCTTTCAAACGGCCCACAACAGCACTGGGCATTCATGTAGCCAGTTTACATCTCGGCGATATGTTCAAGTGTTGGCCAAGTCCGAAATTGCAGTTCGGTCCCGGCACGGCCGACATGCGCAATGCTCAAGGTTCAAAAGAACAGTTTGGAAGATACAATCCAGCTACAATGTCGCCGACATGTCTGATTTGGCACAGTAAGGCATTTCTCTCAAAAGCGAAAGAAGCAAACAGATTAAGACACAAAGAGATTTTGAGTAAAGGACTTTTTCATTAACTATGGAAGAGAGGTACAAAAGTAAGAAGCTTGGACAAAAAGTTTCTTCATTGATAGCCAAAGATGAATACAAAATTGGGCCCAAGGCCAGTTATACAAGATAAAGAAAAAAGAAAATACAACTCAAGGCTCGCCGGGGCCAGGCTTCCCCTCCTTCTCCCCAGCCGGCTCCTCATCGGGGCCCCCCGGCCCGGATGTCTTCAAGATCGGCAATGTCGACCTCGAGGGCCACGGCTACTCGGACTTTCCCCATCTCGAAGCCTTGAAGATAAGCATCAAGGCTGGCTTCGAGGACCTCCTGCCTGAACTCCGGCGAAGCCTTGAACTTGGAGATGGCCTGCCTGGCCTCGGCCCGCTGCGCCTTGCTTTCAGCCTCCCAAGCCTTGGCCTCAGCTTCTGCAGCACGGCACTGGCCTCATCAGCGCAGGCCACCGCACCGGCCTTCTCCAAAATAGCTTCCGCTGCCGCTTTCTCCGCGGCAGCGGCCTTCTCCCCGGCAGCCCGGGCATCCTCCATGGCGCTTTGGAGCCGCCTAGTAAGCTCCTTGATCTACGCCGCGGCGGCCTTCGACCTTTCCAAGGCCAATTCCATTTTGGCCTCGGATGCAGCGGCCCGGCTCTCCATCTCCTGAAGGCGGCCGACGTAGCCCTCCTCGCGGGCCACGGTCTCCTGGCGAAGTCGAGCAAGGCTGTCGGCATGCGCCATGCTCTCCTTCCGGTATTTGTCGACCTGCGCCAAGCCTTTGCCAGCGTGCCGGAAGACTGGGCTAGCGCCTCGCAAAGCCCAAGGGCGCCATTGGCCATCTGCAACAAGAGAAACACGTTAGCTACAAAGAAAGAAGCATTGGGAAAAGAAAAAGATCCGAAGGTTACCTGGATAATGGAGACCAAAATCATATCCATGAGTGTGGAGTGGCTCATCCCCCGCATCTCCTCTTCAAAATCGGCGGCCCGAACTCCCGATAAGAGATGGGAGGCTCGGGCGCATCCGCCATCCTACCGATGGTAGGGACCAGGTGCGTCTGTCCCTCCTGTGGACCCTCCACCTGAAGACGGTCTCGGCGCCAAGACGATTGGTGGGATGAGCTCCTCGGCTCATCCCCCTACTCTCTCGGTCGCCTCCACCCCGTCTCGGGCCTCCCTGGCGATCTGCTCCCCTCGCCGGCGAATGGGGGAGCGCTCTCCCTCCCTGGCTCTGCAGCAGCCGGGGGGTCGACAGCAACGATGACCCGCCCCACCTCAGGCACGTCGGCGGCGGCAGGGGCTTCTTCACCCAAAATCACCACCGGTGTTTCGACAGTGGCCGGGGTCTCCCCCTCTTCAACCTCGGCCCCGGCGGGCCTTTGGGCCACTCTCTCCACTGGTTTCCTCTCGGCCGGTTCCCCATGGGCGTTGGGGCTGTGGGGGCTGTGGCCGACTGGCCGGCTCCCTTCTCTGGAGCTTCTTCGATGGCCTAGACGACTCTCCGGTCGCCGGCCTCTTCTGCCTTGCGAGGGCCTCGAACTCGCTGGCAGAGAACTTCATAGCTGCACAAGAAAAGATAATCGGCATTAGCGGCGACATGCAGTAACCAGAAAAATGGGACAAAGCGATTCAGGCTCACCGGTCGCCGGGGCCAACTCGGCCTCTATCAGGTTCTCCTCGGACAGGAGTTCCTTATAGCTGGGGATCTTACAATTGGATAACAGGGTGAACAGATCCTTATCTCTCTCCCTTACGGAGGAGTCATCGTTGGAGCTAGTATCGGGCTCCCTCCAAACAGCCCTCACCCCCTCAACATGAGCAAAAAGGAACCTAGACTTCCGCCCTCTAATTTTGGACGGGAGGCCTACGGGGAAGGCTCTACCCGGCCTGGCGGTAAAGGCCCACCAGGCCCCCTCGCCTTGACGGTAGAGTTTGTAAAAGGCTCGGAACAGGGACAACTCTGGACGGGCCCCCTCAAAGTGGCAATGGATAACGAAGGCGCAAATGATCCGAATCGAATTCGGAGTCAGCTGCGCCGGCACTAATCTATACCTCTCTAAAAGGTTGAGAAAGAAAGGGTGAAAGGGAAGGCGCAGCCCGCACCGGAAGAACTCCTCATATAGAGCGACCCAACCTGGATTGTCGGATATCACCCTATCTTCGGGCCCCAGCGCGGATAGGCCAATGAAATCGGGGACCAGGAACTTAGCCTAATGGCCTCTACATCTTAGGGGTCATGGTTGAAGCTACCCCCGACGGACCCGCTGGATCAGAGCTCACCGCTAGAGGAAGGGCCTGACGATGAGAGGACAGGGGGACTGCCCTAATGGAAGAACCAGAGATAGGCGGAGGTCCTAATGCCCTTGATGGGTCACGGATCACGATGCCACCCACGGTCGAGGCATTTGTCTACTAGTCGTAGGGGCCTGGTTTTTGCTATCGGACTGGGAAAACTCCTCTACAGGTCTCTTACCCTCCCTAATGGCGCTACGGTCCATAGGAAAAGAAGGGGATAAGACTAACCTAGGAGTTGAAGGAGTTGAAAAGGCTCAGGTCGCAGAAGAGGAACTCAAAGAAGAAGGAAGTAGAGAAAGCAATGGCAGCGTAAAGATTTCCACAGGCCCTTGGAAGGCTTTTATAGCCCCTGTCTCCGGCCAGCGCCGCCGAGATCCTGCCACTTGGCGTGCGCCCATTGTGCTGCAAGCTGCCAGCCGGAAATCTCGCCTGGGCCAGAGACGTGCTGCCTCGTTTCCCCAAGAGACTTGATCCCTGGCCAATCATGGGACATAGAAAAATGGGGCAGCAATGATGTCCTTACCTTTTCTCCACTACCCGATGAGCTCTTTCTCTGGAGCGTCCGGCGCCAACGTCAACCCCACCTAACGCATGATTATGAGAGATCTTCGAAGAGACACCATCTCGAAACCAAGCGCCGACTCATCAGCCCATTTAAAGCACACCAAAAGAAGCAATCATTCCTTTTGAATTTTTGCGCCCTCTCGCCCAAAGGCGGCAGGCGCATGGTCCTTAGCGCTCAGGGGCGAGGGGGGCATCTGATGTGGCTGGTGTAGCCACGTGCAACCATAGGGGCAATCTTGACAAAACCAGAGCATTTCTTGCGGCCCAGGCCATTCTTGGTCGGTCCTCTCGTTCTCGGCGTCTCCGAGCATGCCGAGTCAGCCCCGGCCATTCCTGGCCGGCCCCTCTAGGCCCCAGCGTCTCCAGGCCCGCCGAGTTGGCCCCGGCCATTCCTGGCCGGCCCTCTCGGCCCCGGTGTCTCCAGGCCCACCGAGTCGGCCCCGGCAATTCCTGGCCGACCCCTCTCGGCCCCGGCATCTCCGAGCCCGTCGAGTCGGCCCAGGCCATTCCTGGCCGGCCCTCTTGGCCCCAGCGTCTCCGAGCCCGCCGAGTCAGCCCCGGCCATCCCTGGCCGGCCCCTCTCGGCCCCGGCGTCTCCAGGCCCGCCAAGTCGGCCCAGGCCATTCCTGGCCGGCCCTCTCGGCCCCCAGCGTCTCCAGGCCCACCGAGTCAGCCCCGGCCATTCCTGGCCAGCCCCTCTCGGCCCTGGCATCTCCGAGCCCGTCGAGTCAGCCCAGGCCATTCCTGGCCTGCCCTCTCGGCCCCCGGCTTCTTCGAGCCTGCCGAGTCAGCCCGGCCATTCCTGACCAACCCTCTCGGCCTCGGCATCTCCAGGCCCACCGAGTCGGCCCCGGCCATTCCTGACCGGCCCCTCTCGGCCCCGGCATCTCCGAGCCCGCCAAGTCGGCCCAGGCCATTCCTGGCCGGCCCTCTCGGCCCCCAGCATCTCTGAGCCTGCCGAGTTGGCCTAGGCCATTCCTGGTCGGCCCTCTCGGCCCCCGGCATCTCCGAGCCCGCCGAGTCGGCCCCGGCCATCCCTGGCCGGCCCCTCTCGGCTCCGGCGTCTCCAGGCCCACCGAGTCGGCCCCGGCCATCCCTGGCCGGCCCCTCTCGGCCCCGGCGTCTCAAAGCCCGCCGAGTCGGTTCAGGCCATCCTTGGCCTGCCCCGCCCCGGTACTTCTTGGCCAGAGAGGTCAGCCCCGACCGCCCTGATTAGCCAAGCTCCGCCTCAACCCCCCAAGGGGGGGTCGAGATGTCTCAGTTCTCTCCAGATCGACCCCAGCATGGCCCCAGCAGGTCAAGGAACCACCTCTCTGACTCGCGCCGCCTGATAATGCCAGATCCACCTACCCACTGGCCACGTTGTTGATGGGACTAGACCCAACAGCTCAGCAACCCCACTGATTGATGGGACAGAACCCACCAACCGCCATTTTCTCCCTCTCCGATGGGACAGGACCCACCAACTGGCCCAGATCCACACAACTTTCAAGAACCCGCAGACATTCTTTCCTCACGGAATCCCACGTGATCATGTCAACCCCTATAAAAAGGTGAATCCACTCTAAACAGGTATGTGCGATAATCCTTAGAATCGTTGTCTTAACTCTCAGAAAGGAATCCCTCCTCTCTGAGATCTCCTTCTTCATACCAAAAAGGGCTCGCTCGACCCCTCTTCAGCTGTGACCTCGATTGCTAACTTGGGCATCGGAGGGTCCCACCGGAGAATCCTCTCCGGTCTTGGAACTTCTTTGCAGGCAACCCGGTGAAGCAAAGGTTCGAGAAGCACTCCGTTCTCGACGTTCAGGATCGGTGATTGGGCGTCATCAACACCTATATAGAGGAGCTCTAATTATGGGATCAGTCTTGACACATCATGGTTTCAAACCTAAACTTGTATCTTTAACCATAATACTATTACTAGTACTTGTACCTCGAGCATCTGATTCAAGGCTAAACTCATGACCTTTAATGTCTCGAAGCACTTCAGCATTGAGAAGATTGCAAGCAAGAGGATCAAAACTATATGTATCACCTGCAAGAAGGACTATAGTTGTGACGTTTTAAGAGGAATTAGCTACCTAACCTAGCATTAGAAGAAGCATAAATATGTTGATGATTCCACTCAAGTCCCACTTAAATTTGATTCAAGAGATGAGTTATCAATATTTTCTTATTCTCATAAGGTAAATAAAAAAGAATTATTAAAATTAATTTAGGCATTGAAATGCCCTTTCTTTAGTAAAAATGCATGCTTTGAAAATATATAAAAATTGCCTTGAATCCTGCATGTATAAATATTGTCAAAATATTGTTAAATCTGATTCTTTTAGATAACTTTCTGAATATAAGCAAATTTAATTTCTTGTTTTTAAATTATGGTGGTAGGATAGTACTTACCTTCAATATCTAGTGACGGTTTTGAGTTATCTTATATTTATGTTACCATATATTTTATTAATTCTAACTTGATTATACAAAATAAATTATTAGTTTTAAATTATTTTAATTTCTACACCATACATCCAACATCTTTAGTTTAATCATACATTTATATATGACAAGATTTTTTAAATTAATTTAGATAAAAATTTCATGTGACCAATCTTAGATGAAAAATTATTTTATATAAAATATGCTTGTCACATTTTTAATTTAGCTATATAGGATAATATGATATTATTGAAAAATATGTAGATAAAATTTGAAATCCCATTAAGGGACTATTTGGAGTAAACATTCCCATGTAAATTTTCAAGTAAATTGGTCATTATCTCAAATTCCAACGTTTGAAGTGCAGCAAATTATTTTTAGAAATCTTATTGGCCCTTAATTTTGGGAATAAAAATTAACTGGAAGAGAGGTATTAATATTCTTTGATTTCTAAAAATCTTTGATTCTCAAGAATAAAAGATTACATAGGAATTTGACTCCTTCCACCCAAACAGCCCCTGAATATAGAACATTTTCACAAACTACAAAACAAGATTTCAAAATTTTATTTATATGTATAGTAAAAAATATAAATAATATTTATTAAATATAAAATATAGATGAAATTTTATATATTTTATATTATAATTATATTTTGAAAATAATGGTATTATTATTAGCTTTCATAACGACATCTTGTAAATTTTTTATGCAATTTTTAGGATGTTTTTATGGTACTGCTTATATGTTATCTATTACTTATTATTCTATCTTTTATCTAATTTTGCAATAAATTTATAGCATTGCTGATCATAACAATTGAAAATTTGAGAGCTAAAATGAATTTTAATTGAGATAAAGTATATTTTTATTTTTAAGAAAAGTAAACACCAGAGCGCGAGACATTCATAGGAGTTCTCGAACAGTGGCCAAGGTCTATTGCAGTGTGGCTGGCATGGTCTATAATTGCTCACCCATGCTATCATCATGGTATGATTGGATTGAGTATGATAAGGAAACAAACAGCCTCCACTCTAAGCTTTGGAGATGCCAATTAAGTTTCAGCCAAAGGCCATGTTTGATATGCAGGACAGGTTTGAATAAAGAGGAGAATGTGATTGGATAAAGAGTAAGATATGACATATTTTAGCTCCTATTTGATGGATGACAGGATAAAAAATCAGATAGAACAGTCATATCATTAGAAAAAATAATAGCTATTGCTAAAGGTAAAAATAAAATAAAATAAAATAATAATCGAATAGAATAAAAATAAAAATATGTATTTTGATGGAATAAATAATCCTTTCTTTCATGAGATTAGTCATCCTGTTGAATAAATTTTATTTTATCTTCATGAAAAATAAACAAAAAAAAAAGTTTTAAAAATTATTTTCTTTTTGTGTACCAAATGCATCCTAAGATTAATTGGTTGGCTCACCATGATAACAATGTGTTTTCACACCCTTAAAGCCTGTTAAAAGTTTTTAAAGAGCATCCACTCAGCATCGATTCTTGGCAAAAGAAAGGAAAGCAGCTGCTGGAAGAAAGAGAGCACGGAGCCACCATCACTCTCTGTACAAGACCTAAACGCTACCAAGTACCAACTCCCCAAACGGAGAAGCCCATCAGGATTCCCAATCATAGAGTTTAATTATTGCACCGGGTTCCTTTCCCAGTCCTTAATGTACCACATGCATGTTTTTGCACTAGTTCACACCCAAATCTACGGAGCTTTGGGCTTCTTATAAAATATGAAAGGGAAATAGCGAAGAGACTCTACCTCTTTTATTTGAAATAAAAGGAAGGTTATTTGATCATTAATCCAATATTAAATTTATATATATAATAATTATATATTGCGAACTATTTCAATCAAAAGTGATTTGCTAAGGTTTCGATGTTTTGAGCTTTAATGTATCTGATAGAGTGTAGGCTTTAATGTGTAGAGACTGAGGGATGATTTTTATTTTTATGATGAATTAAAATAAAAATATCAAAAGATAATAAGAAAGTTATCTATATATAGCAGTTATTCGAATTACGTACGACTTTTTCCTCTAAATTTTATCATCAAAAAAAAATTAAAAAAAAATTATAAAGGACTCTCTAGAAGAATATGCTGATCTAAAAGGTCAATCGCATGGCTTTGAAGAGCAATCAAATAATATGAATTCAGATATTTTTTTATTTATTATTTATTAATTTTAATGATTAAACATGAATGATTCTTAAATTTCTTGTGATAATTTTTATCAAAGCTTAGGATTAAATTTCTAACATCATCTCCAAATTTTAATGATGAGCAGAAAGAATCTTGAGAAAAGAATATCTATTGCTGTATGGTCTTATTATCCATTTGATCAGTAGAATTGAACTTAGATGATGTCAAGAGCTGCGAAGGATTCAAACTTGAATATCATTGGGTACCTATAAAGCCACAATATGAGAAAGATTGGAAGAGTAATGAATTAGGGGAGGTCACCTCCCTCGTTTTGCAGTCAAAAAAATAATAAAAATAAAATAAAAGAAAAGAGAGCTTGGAAGAGAGAGAGGTAGGTGGGAACTTTGGGAGGCTGGTGACCCTGAAATTGTGCATTGTGATGTCATTCTTTTTTTTTTTTTATGGCTGATCTTTTATGCGTCTCTTTATCAAACACTGGGACAAAAGACATGAAACGATGATTGGGCATTGAGATAAATACCATGGCTAAGGATGCTACGACGCCAGCGTTTTCCCACCGTTTCCCATCGGACATGGCTCTTGGACAAAATTATAAACTTGTTTAAGAAGCTGCAAGTTTTTGAGTTAAGCCCGAAGAGCCATGCTGTCTGTCATTTGGGATGAAAACCCGAACAGGAAAGGGCATGGGCATGGCATCACATCGTTACGCCGAGACTCATCAAAAATGGTAATAAAATTATATTTCGAATTTTGATTTTTTTAAAAAAAAATAAAATTACAAGACCGATATTTTGACGTTCGAGATTGTGTTCTGAAGACCAACCAAAGTAAAGTTGGAACGGTCGCCTGATAGAGTACGGACTGTCAAGATCAATTGAGGTGTTTGCATTCTTTATGAGGCGTTTTCATTCAACCAGATTGATTCTCCAGCGGACCCCGCAATGTTCTGGTCATCATGAGGATCAAAAGGAGAGAAATAATTTAAAAAGAGAGAACAGAAGTCCACCTTTATACATGCGAAGGCATCTTATAAAACAGCATATTTTTTTTTTATGTAGATAAAACTCATCAGCCTTAAATATAAACAATACCAATGAAAAATAAAAAATATATATATATATATATATATATATATATATATATATATATATATATATATATATATATATATATATATATATATATATATATATAATAAATCAAGAGCCTATGCAGGAGCCTATCTCTTCTCAATTATTCATCTCTCTTCTGATTATTCTTTCATGAAAAGTTATATATGCTTATATCAAGAAAAAAAATCAATCATATCTTATAAAGATCAAAAGTTAATTCTTGCATGATATCCTTATTTGGTACATATTGAAAGTAATATCTTTATTGAGCTTATGAACCTCAAGCATACGCTAACTTTCAGAAAGTTCATTGCGAAGTCGATCCTAACAATACCAAACTTATTATACAAAGCTTCAAATCACTCAATTACTAATCTTTTAATGAAAATATTCATCAATTGATCCCTTGTGGAAACCAAAAGTAAATCAACTTTTTCATCTGCAATCTTCTCTTTAGTGAAGTGATGATGAACTTTGATATACTTCATCCTTGTATAAATCATTGAATTCCTTGTTGATTGGATAACACTTTCATTATCACAATAAAACGATATAGTATAATCAATGTCTTAACTTAAATCATAAAATAACCTCATGAGCAAGAGTTGATCATTCAAAAGAAATAATGGACCTCATAAGAAATATCAAACTTCATGATAGTTGGATAACTACCTGCAATCTCTCTACAAATGATAGAATCATTCAAAAGCTTGCCTTGTTCTTTAAATTTGATTCAATTATTGCCCATATATGCTTGCAATTAGTTAATCCATACTTTTCAATAAATCAAGATCATGATTCCTTTGATAAATAAAATAGGTATTTTTGAGTTTAGCTACTTTAATATAGACCAATTCATCAAGTTTTTTTCATTTAAAATTATGAATATAATTATTTATGAATACTGCAAACCTCATCAAAATCATCTTCAATGATAATGAAATTATCTAGAGACAAACTATCACTACACCCTTACTATGCTTCATAAATAAAGTAAAATTTTTAAAATTTAGAGAATAGCCATAAGATAATAAATATTTTACAATTTTTCGTGCCTTGGTGCATGCTTAAGACTATGCAAGCCTTTTTCAAGTTTATAAATAAGCTCAAAACGAAAGGGATCAATAATCCAGGAGGTTGCCTTATATAAATCTTCTTATTAAGATCACTATATAAAAAGTTATTCTTCACATCCATATGCCATAAAGACTATTCCTTGCTAGTTATCAAGATAACTAGCATCAATAATAGTAGTAATAAAGCTCAGCCCATGCTTAGAAATAGAAGATGCAACATTAGATTGTTGAGCTTCACTTATAATCTTAAATTTTATCACCAAATTTCTGCATCTATGTTGATTCTCCTTCAATTTATAATTTTTCCTCTAATTAGGATTTTTGTCTTTCTTAATTTCTTCAACTAACCTTTCTTTTATTTTTTTTGAATTTATTATTCTACTTTTTCATTTATACTTTTACTACTAAAAGATAAGGTCTCTTTTTTTGGGAATGATATAGTCAAATTATGCATGTGTTTATTAATTAATGAGAATATTTTTCAATACTAATCATGCAAGTTGTTTAGTCTATCCAAAAATAGTAAGCATATAAGCACGATACTCTTTATTTAAATCACAAAATATTTAAAGTATACACCATTTATTTTTTTTATAATAAAATTTTTATTAAGTATACTAAGCTCATTAAACAATTTCTTATTGAGCAGTTATTTGAAAGATTATCTTACTTGAGAGCACCAGTCCTGTTCTCTAAAAATTAAAGTTAAGTCTTATTAGATTTTAAGTGTAAAGCTATAAGAATATCCCAAGCTTTTTGTGGCTCATCTGTATCTTAATTAAATATATTAACGATCATGTTTTTCTCTTCTCTTTCAACTCTTTTACACCAACAAAACTAAAAGACCTTTTTCATCTCTCTTCTAGCACTCTTTTCAAAAAGAATTACACATGCTTATATGAAAAAAAAAAAAAAAAATCATATCCTACAAAAATCAGAATTAGCAATTGACTCCTACGTATATTAGAAATCATGTTGAGAGTATGTAATATTCTTATTAGGCTTGCAAAGTTTATGAAAGTCGATGATGACTTTTATTATTGATTTATTTTAGGAATTTAAATTTTCTAAAATGATCAGGGTCTTTAATTTCATGATTTCTACTGCATGTTGTTCTCTAATTAGGTGTCGAATTTATGCAATATCACAATATATAATCTTATGTTTGTTTATGTGACTGAATTAATTAATTATTTTGATAAAGAAAAAAAAAAAAAGAGAGAGAAAGAAAGAATGAATGGGGAATCAAGTTCCCTACAATTATGGAGGCCAAAATATTTCTGTGAGTGCATCATTGAAGACCAGGAAGATCTCACTGTCACCATTGGTACTGCTCGACATCAATAGCAGTTCCATACCCGAAAAAGAGGGCGATGACGACTGCGACAATGACTCGTACCAGTTACCGTCTAATCCAAGCCAGAACACGGGCTCTGCCTCAAATCCACAAGAGAAGGCGAGATAAACAACGCAAGTCCCCGGCCGCTCTCTCCTCTCCAGTACGGGAAGTGACCTGGGCTCGAAATTAAAGGACCGTTTAGCCATCACAGACATCATGCAATATTTTATCCCTGGGGGTGCTATATTGTCCTTTCAAGTGCCCAATGATTAGGTACCAAGAAATCAAAGGATGCCAAGCTTTAGAAATTTAGTGAGACAGTGATCGATTGCTCGGCTTGGTCGACGTGGGTGATTGATTATATATGACTAAAAATATCCAGATGCGCGCAGATTGGTTCCATATGATGCTTGTGTTCTCAAATAATGGATCCATCCCTCAGAACTATATATTATTTAGAGTTATAGCAAAGAAAAATGACTATTATTTGCTTAATTTGTTTACTGAAAAATTAAAATGATTATAATTATATTCCTTGTTTGATGATTAATTACAGAGAGAAACAACGCGTGTGTCTGTATTGGTTTTTGTTTAAATCACTGTTTATTTTTGTTCTTAATTAGCATGAATAATAGAAACCGGATTTGATCATCTAATCTGGGTTAGATATATAAGAGGACCAGATTTGGCTTGTTACAGCTAATAGCTTATTTAGTTGATAGGAATGGTTGCAACTTTGGATGATTTGACCCAAGCTTCTCGGCCAGTGGCCAAGTTGGTGTGTTTGAATCCTAAACATCCAGCCAGGTGAGACCCACAAATGAAGGGTGGTGCTTCAGATATTTCGCATTAAAAGGGGCCGGGTGTGGCTTTGATGTGAAGGCGAAGCTCTATCTTTTGGTTCTTATTTGTCTCGGTCATGGTAACATTGCGATCGTCATCGACAATGTTCCGAGCTAGTCAGCAAAATATTCATTCAAACTGTGACAAAAGAATTTAAATTAATGCCCCCATTACATTATAAGAAATAAGAAGCTGCAGGAACCTCTATTTCACCACAAAAAGTTTCATATCTCCGTTTAGGATTAATCTAGCTTTGTGACATGTGCTCAACAAGGCAAAGATTAATTAGAACAAAGGCTAATTATCTTTTGAAGGTAATGGGCATGAAATACATACTCATTATTCCTTTATTATTACTATATTATTAGAGGCATGCTATACCAAATATTCTTTCATCAAAAAAAAAAAAATACAAAACATTCTCAAAAGCATTCTCTAGTGATAACAAAAAATTAAAAAAAAATAAAAATAAAAAGAAGGGCAATTAATCCACTGCTACGTTGTCTCTCTCTTTGAAAAAAATAATAATAAATGCGTTGTCTGAATCTCCTCAATTATATTCGTCCAATTGTAAATATTCCTTCGTACAAGATAGCTCGATCGGACCCACAGCCTTTGTCGATCGAGCCATGGCAAGGATGGATAGAGGCCGCCAGCATTGTTGCAAATAATTTATCCAACGACAATCTTTTTAGCCAATTATTTCCTCATGCCAACTTGTCATCATCATCCAAATCTCTTTTTTCTTCCTTTTTTTTCCCCAGCTTAACAACCTTAAATTCCTTCAATTACTCTGCACTCAAGTCATGACACATCATCACCCGTGGGGCTAATTCCCACAGAAACGAAACCTAGCTAGAGATCGAGATTTCTTGTGATCATGGATCTTCTCTAGTTCTTGTGGCACAAGCATGAGGCCCTTAGCTTCTTCCCGGAGATTGCGACGTCTGCACACGCCTAGCCCAGCTGATAGGGATGAGAATTCAAAAGGGCAACTTTCCATGCCTAACCATCCGAAATTTGTGGCTTCCTCTTCTATATATAAACAGTACTGAAACCTTCTTCTCTAAAGAATTTAAAGCCTCTTCTAGCTGGCCTACTCCCAGCGACAAGCCTTGAGCAAGTCCCTCAGCTCCTTGTAGTAGTACTGTGACTCAAAACTATATATCCCTTTAATTTGATCACCTTTGCCACTCTCTCCTCTTGCCATCTATCTATATATATATATATTTCTATACCTATCCATCTAGCTATATCTATTTCGCAATACAAAAGGTAGGATATGGGGTTGAGGGACATAGAGTCCACGCTGCCACCAGGGTTCAGGTTCTACCCAAGTGATGAGGAGCTCGTTTGCCACTATCTCTACAAGAAGGTGGCTAACGAGAGGATCTCGGAGGGAACGCTGGTGGAGGTGGATTTGCATAACCACGAGCCATGGGAGCTCCCGGGTGAGTTCGATCCCCTCTCCCTTCTCTCTATCTCTAAGCTGGTTACATCTATGTCGATCTGCTCCTTAAATCTATGCTATAGGAAATTAATATTCCTTTTCCTTCTATTCTTTCATCCTTAGGAAATGTAATCTTCTTCCTTAAAAGTGCTGACTTGGCAAATTAAGAAATGGGTATGGGCATTTGGGTTCTTTCAATTTGACTTAGTGTTGCATGATTTTTGATTATTCATCAAAAAATTAAGGATTTGTTTCACGTTCCTTTTATCATATAAAGTTATAACAGCCTCGATCAACTCTCTCTCATAAAGAATATATTGAAGGTCAACACAAACAAAAAAGACAACCATATATATATATTCTCGTGGACAAGATTCAGACGAATTCTCATAGATTATCTTTTGTTCGGGACATTAAGCAGAAATTCTGAGTTAAGCCAGGATTGAGCACCATGATTTTTTTTTTTTTTTTAACACTATTACCATCATCTTATAGAGAAGTCTAGTAGGAAGCTTTTTGCAAATGGTGGTGCAATTTTTCTTCAAATTTTGGCCATGATAGCTCTGCCATGGTTCCTGTACGTGCTCTACTAGCTAGCTATAACCATGTGAACTCTATTCTTGAAATTAATTAAGCCAACGCCGCGTTGCTTAGCCATCAATTAAACCTTTCTCAAACTAACTAGCTAGCATCCTAGTGGTCATCTATCGGTTCCTTGTAGCACAAGAACTCAAGTGCTTTGTCATGATGTTCATAAAAGTCCAATCCTCATGTCCATTTATAAGGTATCACATGATCAGGAATAAGAATACATATTTATCCTGGCCCCCTTTATAGTTAACCCATCATTAATTTGGAAAAGCTAAGGTCTCATTAATTTTGCCTACATATCCGTGCTGTGCCTGTAATTCTATACCCAGCTTATATATATATACCTTCAAAGCTAATTAATTAACCATGCATGCATCTTCTTAAATTTTTGATTGGTCTCAGATGTGGCTAAGCTCAGTGCCACCGAGTGGTACTTCTTCAGCTTCCGAGACCGCAAGTATGCCACTGGCTCGCGCACCAACCGCGCAACCAAGACTGGGTATTGGAAGGCCACTGGAAAAGATCGGACGGTCTATGACGCTTCGACGCGTGCAATCGTTGGCATGAGGAAGACATTGGTCTTTTACCAGGGGAGGGCTCCAAACGGGGCGAAGACTGGTTGGATCATGCATGAGTTCCGGTTGGAGACCCCACAATCACCCCCTAAGGTTTCACCCTCCACTATTAATTATTTCCGTCGTACGTGTCTAGAGCTACTTGCTATTTGTCTTCATCTTGTAGCTTTGCTGCGACTGCAGCACTTTTAATTTGCTGGTCATGAATAGTTGCTAACAGTGCTCCTTAATTGTTTAGCTTCCACCCTCATATACAAGGAACTTTGGACTATATATATATATATGGTAGTAAAAAATATAGGTATCTGTCCTGTCCTGTACGTCCTGTATATATTTTGCTAATTAGTATGTTATATTATTGACTTTGATAATCATTTGCTAACTAAAACATAATAAAGTAGTCTCTTGTAGTCAGTCTTCTGATTTCTCTCAATATTGTATATATATGAAATTTGAATGATATATATATCCATCTTATCCCAAAAAAGAAGCATTAATTTATTTATGAAAACTTAATTAGGAAATCCAATTAGCCGGCGAATTCTAATTAACCTTCCAATACCTGACATGTGGGCTAGGTAATTTAACATCATGTGTGTTGTGCAGCAGCTTTAGGGGCAAATTAAGCCACATCCACACCCTTCTTTGTTTCTTAATTTTCTTTTTTTTTTATTTTTGAGGAAACAGTACCCTACTAATTTGTTTCAATTCAATTGCTTAAATATTATTTGGATGAACTCTTTGATATGGCAGGAGGACTGGGTGCTGTGTAGAGTTTTTCACAAAAGGAAAGGGGAGACAGAGCAGGACAACATTGGCTCCTCCTCTCCAACTCCGGCGCCATCCTCTTCTATGGCGGACCTGCCCATGCCTGATGGGTACTACGACCAGATGAGCTCATCAGTGCTTCCGGCTGTCCCTCACCAAGAGGCCAGCAGCTCAAACCCACTCCTCAATTTGGCACTGCTGCACTGCAACTTTATTCATGACTTCCCACAGGAGGTGGGGATGAGCTCAAGGGGAGGGGACGAGTATGGGTTCTTGCTGGACATGGGGTTTGAGGCTCATGACAATATGGGGATCGAGGGGCCGGGAGTGGCAAACATAGGAGGTGGGAGATTCCAAAGTGGCCAGGATAAGTTTAATTACTTCAGTGGCTTTTGATTGGACTTTAAGAGATTGATGTTGGGAGATGCGTACGTGCTTCTGAACTAGACGTTAATTTCATGTTGATTTGGATTTGAAGAGAGTGATAATTAATTAAGGTGGTATATATATATATTATGTAGACAGTACACTAGCTACGTAGTTGGTGATGATGATCTACACGGCCAGGTTGTTAATTATCTGTAGATATATCCCATTTGTTGCATCTTATAGAAGGCTATTCATATCCAAGAATAAGTTGGAGTGAGTACGCCTAATTACTTGTCTCCTTGCCGGAGAGATGATCAGGAGGGTTAGATAATTAACTCCTCCGCAGCTATTCTTGTGGATGTTTATTTTTAGGTACGTAGTATTTTGGCTTTTGCGTGTGTTTTTTGTTACTCCCCAATTCATTTGTTGTATCTATACGTACAAATGCTTGATCGATCGAGGGCAATGCCTTGACAAAATTAAGAGTCGTATCTTCTTAATTATACGCGGTAAGCCCAAGCAAAAATGATGCTTATATTGACAGTGAAATGTGTACTGGGCGTCGACTGAGCGAAAACACAACCATATAGATAGAAACCCGAAACAGCAACAACAATAAAACCTTAGTTTTAAATTAGTTAAGATCAATTCTATAATTTTCTTTTTTTCCCATTTTCTACTTAGATTTACACTCATGCTTTTTATATAAGACGTAAAGTTATTGAACTTTTTTTATTATTTTCCTATATATACCTTTTGATCTATTTCTATTTCCTTTTCTTCTGGCATGTAGATATTAATTGAAAAATAATTTATTTATATTTTTCTTAAAGGATACATAAAAAAACAGACATATATATGATATCACACAACTAAATATCTTTACATGCTGAGCTCATCCACCAACTTCTTAAGAAAGAAAACTCAAAGTTTGCCTTGATATATACCTTAATAGCCCTACTTAATTGGGTGCAGTTGCAATTTATTTAGGCCTTACTCTATAAACTACAATATTAGGTCAAGAGCTAGATTATTTTATGACACATCAAGAATTTAATTTGAAAAGAAAAAAATGAATTAGTACGTGATGCTACTCTCTTCTTATTTAGAAAGAATAAAACAAGAAAAAAAATATAATATAGAATCAAAAATTATAATTTTTTTCTTTTTTTAATCTCTCAATTTAATTAGAAATAAAAAAATCTAAAATTTTTAAGAAAAAAGTGAGAAGAGTTGATAATCTTGATTATCCTTTTCTGTTCCTTTCACCTTTCTTGGGATTTTTTTCTCTCTCTCTCTATCTCTCTTTTCATCTCCTTCCGTCCAAAGATCCTAAAAAGACAATGATAGTACCTCCAAAGATAATGTTACCTTTAATGATAGAAGAGGGAATAATGATCTTCTCTCATGCTTGCTAGGTTGCCTGCCCACACCAACAGAGGTTACCCTTGTGCCAGTATGCTAACAAGGAGTACGTTCAATTATGCATGGAATAAATATAGTAAATCTCCTACCACCCAACTGAAGAATATATATATATATATATCCTTTAAACCATCACCACCACCCTCCCTCTTTGGTCTCTTCCATGTGGACCATGGATTGTTTCTTGCCAGTTTCTTATCAACGAGATTCCGTGGTCTAGTTTCTTTCATGACCTGGGGTACTACTCTGATGTCAACGTTTGTCCCACAATGTTCACCTTTTCCGTGATGGGAGCTTTTATCCTCCCTTTCACCTCTTCGAACCAACAAGATATTATAAAGCCTACATCCAAGTTCATTGACCCTTGTGCCCTTAGATGCTTCATGCCATGATTCTAGATCGAAGTAAATTTACAAAACCATGCATATAATTTCGAATATTTATTAAAAAAATACATAAGACAACCTGAAAATAGCATTCCTAATTCACTATGTTCAAGCTGATCCATAAGTTGATGATACATGTTATTTTCTTCAATTGATTGATAAGTAATACTAGAAGGCAACCATCTCATGCAAATGAAAGGTTGTCCAGCTCCTTTTATCTGCACAGAATTCATGTGAAATATGTAGATGACTGAATATTGAGTTTCCGCTTATTTTAGGAGTGAAAACAACTATTTATGTGTCCTAATAATTCATGCTTCAAAGTGCTTTTTAATTAGTTATTCTTTTAACTAATTTAGTGCATGTTGTATATGTATGCATGTATCTATATATAAAATCGAGCAGTAATGAGAAGATCCTTTTCATTTTAAATTTGACTTATAATTGATAAATTTTATATAGACTTTTCTCATTGATATTTCATGGTGAATGATTGTAAGAAAGAAAAGTTATATAGAATATTGGATGTTTTAATTCTAAAATTATAAATCTATATTTTTTTAATTTTGAAAATGAAGATTTTTTTTTGGTGATGTTTGCTTTTTAAAAATTAGAAGGTTTAGGGGGGGGAAGGAAGAAGAGAATTATTAACTTCAAATATCTATATTATATATTAAAATGGTAATTTTGAAGTCAAGAAATATTTTTCTTGATTTTATCCTAAAAATTACGTTAGTTATCTGATAACTTTCTTGCTTATAACTTTTCTAATCAAATTAGATGGCTTTCATAAATCTTTTAAATGATAATCATTTTATTTCTTTGTCTAATTTGACTACTAAATAGATTGCATACTATGGTTTATTTCTTCGCTGGTTCTCTTTTCTTTTTTCTCTTAAGCATGTATTGCATGTGCTTGATTAATTGTTAGTTTTACAAAACTATATTTTTTAAAGTAAAATGGTAAAAGAAATCACTATATATTCTATTAGAATTGAAATCCATAGAAAAGTAAGATAAAAGATTGGAAAGAAATCATTGAATAAAACTAGAAATAACGTAGCAAGTCTAAAGAGAAAAATCTCAAGATTTTTATTTTTATTTTTTTTAAGAAAAGGGAGAAGACTACCCTCTATTTAGCAAAACAAATAGTACACTAGCTAGTATGTATATCTTAATTTCACAATTTGACTATCAAAAATTAAAATGTAAAGTTTATTTTTCATAATTTCATATTAACCTATTCAAATACATAAATCAATGAATGATAATGTCCTCACATTAAATATTTTCAAAATCCAAATTTCTCTAGAAATAAAGAAGATGCCCTACCATTGATCACATAAAAGGAGAGTTTGGGTTTAAAATTTGATAATATTAATTAATTTTCATGTATTTGACTTAAATAATTCTCATGATAAGGGTTCAGGGACCCTTTTTTTTCAAAAAAATATATATATAACCTACCAAAAATGTTTGTAATAGGTGGCTGTAGTTCAAGTCATGCCTTTACTAAGGTTTTATATGCTTCCAGTATTTGGGGAATGTCTACTTAATTCCTATTATCTAGTCCAATGCACATAAGCTTTTTCTTGCACCTCCTGCCCATTGAGTTCTGGAATGAAGATATCCTCAGGACTATTCTTGCCCCGGCTGGACATTACATCGCCTCTGATGCTCCAACTAAAGAGAAGCTCAAGGGAGGATTCATACGTGCTTGCGTGTGTGTTGATTTGGCTCGTCCCCTTCGTCCGAGAGCCAGAGTGCGAGGTACCCAAGCTCCGTTCTGGCAATCCTTTGTTTATGAGTATATGGAACGTATATGCCCTAAATGTGGCTCTATTCACCTCCATGGCACCTGCGATCGTTCGGTGGATACTGAGTCATCATCGGCTCGACCGTCCTTTGGTCCCTGGATGGCTGCTCTGCGGCGGCGGCGTCCCCCCAGCGGCCAAGACTCTAATCCAAGGAAGAAGATTCCAGAAGCTTCAAATCCACCCAGGACTACGCCCTACTCAGCTCCCGGCGACGGATGGCTTTTTCCGACGAAGACTGCTCGTCATCGACTCCCTAAGTCCAGCCATGCTCAGAGTTCCTTTGTCTCCGTCTCCTTCTAGGAACCTGCAGGGGGATCTATGAGCGTGCCAGTCGAGGGGAGGGTACCGGCTGCTTCCCCTGCCTTGCCTCTCTCTGCTTCCCCTGTGTTGGTTAAGGCAAGGGTGTTGGATGGATCCCCTGATTCGAACTCTGGTATGAATTCAAATGGTTTGAAGGAGGGCATGCTGGTGGATTGTTCTGGGATGGGTGAGAGAGCTGTGCCATTTCATGTGCCGGTTTCTGTTGACTATGCCGAGACAGTTAGTACCACTGTGACTCAAGCAGGAAGTATGGACCACTGAAGATTCTGAATGTCAAATTGACTTTAGATAACCCCTTTGCAACATTGGGCTCTGACAAGTGGGTCGGACGACCCATAGTCCGCAAGGATGCCTATCCAGGTCCATCCAAGAGGGCCAGACCTGCGAAGGCAAAAACCCAACGTGTTATCTCAAAACACGAGAAGCGGAAAGGTAAAATGATCCTGTCTGCCTCAGCAACCACTAAGGATAATTTTACCTTTTCAACTACTCAGGACACTGCTCTGGGTTCTATCACACGGTCTAATAAGGATGCTCAGACTAAATGTAAAACTGCTCAGTCTACTCCACTGGAGGGGCGTGGTCATGACTCGGTTGTCTCAAGCCTCAAGGAAGCCATACTGAGGCAAAGGGAGGACTCCCTAGATACGGCCCCGTCTCCCCGGCTGATAGAGGTTGAAGTCACTATGAAGGACTCTCGATAGAGGAGTGCTCTTTGCAAACGTCTATTGGGGGTAACCTGACTAAGGGGTACACCCCAGATAGTGATATGGTAGAGGACCCGGGTCGGTCCCAACCCCATCCAACTAATAAATGAAGATTCTGATCTGAAATGTTAGAGGAGCGAAGAAACCTTCTTTTCGCTCCTCTTTTGGGAGACTTCTACAGTTATATGACTTTGATATCTGTGTTCTTCTGGAAACCCGATTGTCGGGTGACAGCTTGGCCTGGTTTAGGAGACAGGTTTATAGAACTTGGTCTACTTATGCTGTGGAGTCGGCGGGTCTTTCTGGAGGTATTCTAGTCCTTTGGCGTGTCAGCTCCGTTAGGGTGGATGCCTTTCATCAGTGTAATCAGCAAGTGGCCCTTGTTATATCTGAGGGATCTTCTGCCCCCTGGCTCCTCTCGGGTGTTTATGCCAGCACTGATTTTCGGAAGAGGCGCATTCTTTGGTCCGAGATTCACTCTCTTCTTGCTCAGAAAGTTCCAGCTCTTGTTGCTGGTGATTTCAATTGCATTGTTGGGGACCATGAGAAAAAAGGGAGCAGACAGACTAGGGGTTCACCGGACATTTTGGAGTTTAGGACATTCATTTCTGATGCTAGCTTGCTTGACTTGGGGTTCTCGGGATCTCAGTTTACCTGGTGTAATAATCGCCAGGATTCTGTGTGAGTCTAGGAGAGATTGGACAGAGTCATGGCTACGGACCGCTGGCTTCAGAATTACCCATCTACTACTGTTACTCATCTTCTAAGGATAGCTTCTGACCACTGCCCTATTTTGATATCCACTGAGGCGACTGCTCAGCAGCGGAGACCTTTTCGGTTTGAGCAGTTCTGGACCGCCTATTCATCTGCTCGGATCATCATTTTTCAGGTTTGGTATCTACCGGTAAGAGGCAGTGCCACCTATAGGTTATCTAGGCGCCTTGAGCTCACGAGGCGCAGACTTTCCAGATGGAATAAATATGAGGTGAGGGATCTGGCCAGACATGTGGAGAAGGTGGAAGAAGACATCATTACCCTTCAGTCTAAAGAAGACCAGGAGGGATGCCTCACTGATCATGATCTCTCCTCTCTCCAAACTAAGTTAGCTCTTCATCACTCGCTTCTTCAGCAGTAGGAAATCTTTTGGAGGCAAAGGTCTCGGGTGCAGTGGATCATAGATGGGGATCATAATACCAGATTTTTTCACCAGGCCACCCTAAAGCGCCGTGCTACTAACAGGATTCGGCGACTTATTGATGAGACGGGACACTACCAGAAGGATTCTAACATTATCAGGGATCAGCTTCTTAGCTTCTTCCGATCTAGATGGACGGAGCGCACTGGAGATGGTTTTCCTGTCCATCTGGTTCTAGCTGCTAAGAAGGTTTCAGCTGAGGAGAATAACCTTCTTATAAAGACGATTTCAAGGAATGAGATTCGTAAGGCTGTTTGGGATCTTGGGCCTGACAAAGCCCCTGGACCGAATGGCTTTCCGCCTTTCTTCTTTCGCCATTACTGGACTATAGTGTGCCAGGATGTCGTTGAGGCTATTCAGACTGTCTTTCATACCAAATCCATTCCTACCGACTGGAACCGGACCTTCATCACTCTTGTGCCTAAGCGTTATGATGCTTCCACCCCCCAGCATTTTTGGCCCATCAGCCTTTACACTACCCTGTATAAGATCTGTGCGCGCATTATTGTCTCCCGCCTGCAGAAGGTGATTCTCCGCATCATTTCTATTGAGCAGGGTGCCTTTATCAAAGATCGTTGTATTACTGATAATATCTGTATAGCTCAAGAATTTATGTACGACCTTCAGAGATCTTCTGCCCGACAGTGTCTTATGGCTGTCAAGCTTGACATGGAGCGAGCCTATGATAGGGTTAGCTGGGATTTTTTATATAGTACCCTCCAGGAATTCGAGTTTGACGACCTTCTTATTGACTGGATCATGGGCTGCATATATAGGTCGTCTTTCTCTCTGATCATTAACGGTAGTCAGACAGATTTTTTCTATTCTGCTGTTGGGCTGCGTCAGGGATGCCCCCTATCTCCCTTTTCGTTTATTCTTGTTGCTGATGCTCTTTCACGGGCATTCACCCAGGCACAGGATGATTGCCGCATTGCTCCTTTTATGGCTGCTCCTCAGGGCCCCTCGATATCCCATCTTTTATTTGCTGATGATTGAATATTATTGGGGCAGGCTACTATACACAATGCTGCGGCCTTTGCTTCCATTATCCAGCTCTACTGTCAGGCATCTGGGCAGTGAGTTAATCTTCATAAGTCTATGATCTGCTTTAGTCCGAAGACGACCACTATTACAAGAGAGGTCATCCTTCAAATCTTGGGTATTGCTACTCAGACTGACCGGCTGGCTTATCTAGGTATCCCTATCACGGGTAGACAACTGCGGTGTCGAGATTACATCGACCTAGAGCAGCGGGTCTGTGACCGGATTGATGGCTGACAGATCACAGGATTATCTATGATGGCGAGGATTACCCTTCTTCCCTCCGTTCTCACCTCTTTGCCTCTTAACCTCCTATCTAATGTAAATGTTCCGAGGACTTGCCTGAGGAGGATAGAGAGATGTTTTAGAGATTTTTTTTGGGCTTCCATACAGGACGGCCATGGTATTCATTTGCTTGCATGGGACACTGTTTGCTTGCCGATCTCTGAAGGTGGCCTTGAAATCCAGTCTCTTACAGCTAGAAGAGAGGCGCTGATTGCTAGGCATGCTACGCGGTTCCTCTTGGATCTGCATTGTTCCTGGAGCTCTTTTATGCGGGCTCATTATGGACCCTGGACTCCCTCTTCGGACTTTCAGTCTCTTCATGGTTATTCATCTTTCTGGAAGGAAGTCTGCCGGCACGCTCCGACATTTTGGATAATATCTCATGGATGATTGGTGATGGATCCTCGGTTGATGTTATCCAGGATACATGGATTGCTGAGCTTCCCCTTTCCTCTGGCCTACCTTTATCAGCATGGATGCTCCTAGCAGTATGAGCATCTCAGAGTTGATTTCTCATGATCGCACTTCATGGCGCACTCCCATGGTGGCTCAGTTCTTTGGGGAGGAGTTAGCAAGCAGGATTCTTTCTATCCCGCTCATCCCGGGGAATTCATCTGACACCAGTTATGAAGAAGATCATGCCTAACTCGTGCGCCTACCAGGGATCTAATGAAGATCTATAGGCCACACCCTCACCGTATGATGGATGTTGCGTGGATATGGAGGCTTCCTATTCATCCCAGGATCCAGCTATTTATCTGGAAGCTTGCGTGGGATTGCATTCCCACTTGCTTTATGCTTGCTGGGAGAGAAATGCACATCCAGGCTACTTGCCCATTATGTGGTTAGGAGGAGGAGACCACTGATCATGCCATTTTCAGTTGCTTTAGAGCAAGGCAGATCTGGCTGATGATCGGATACCATCCCAGGGAGGGTGCTGACGGTTCACGGAGGATTGCTTTTTTGAGTGATATTCGAAGAAGAGGCCAACAGTAGGGCGCTATCTGGGCTGGCACAGCCTATCAGATTTGGCTATCGCGCAACCTTCTCATATTCACTGATGAGGTGGTCTCTCCCATGAGGGTTGTGAGGAAAGCTATTTCTTTCTCTGAAGAGTACGCACTCCATGGGTCTACTATTGATTCTGACAGCTTTGGCCACTGGGATTCCTCTGCTGCCTCAACAGCGGCTCGGCATATAGCTTTTATAGCTTGGGAGCCCCCTTCTCCAGGGTTTGTCAAAATCAATTTCGATGGGAGTGTTCATGGTCGCTGTGCTGGCTCGGCATTTATTATTCGTGGGACTGATGGTGTGATGCTGGCGGCAGGTGGCTTTGGCTTCCTTGACTCTTCTGTCCCTCTAGCCGAGCTTTATGCAACATGGACAGGTATTTCATATGCCACCCGGATACTCCATGCTCAGTATCTTATTATCGAGGGTGACTCCACTACGGTTATCCGATGGGTTCGGCAGGATTATTGTGATCACATCCCTACCAACCCTCTTCTTTATGATTTTGGGCCACCCTTCGGGATGTTCCTGCTGTCCAGATACGACATATCTACTGGGAAGCGAATGCGGCGGCAGATTGGGTTGCGGCTTCAGTCGCCTATCATTTCGGTTTTTGGGTTTGGAAATAGGACGATCCATGCCCCCTTGTATTAAATCAAATACTATTTTTTGATGTATCTAGGTTGACTCGCACCAGACTAGTGTGATCACCCGTTCTTACCCAAAAATAAAAATAAACACTCACAACTAGAACTTTAATTTGTGGGTGTCAATCCCACCTAAAATAAATTATCTTAATAAAACAAATGCATTGATGATATATATTTTTTAATATCTGAATGCATGCTCCTATTTGGTTAAACAATCTCTAATTATAAGTATCATAACCAATCTCCACGTGCCTTTTCATCTATTCTCTCTTTATGAATCAAAATGGATCACAAATTCTTTGTAAATAACTAAACATATGAAAATAGGGGAAAAAAACTTTTTTTTTCCTTTTTTCATTTTTGCTTTCCTTTATTCCAGCCTTTTGTCGATGCCGTGCGATGGAATCTTACAAACGTCTCCATCAAACAACTCCCAAATTCATATTTTCTTTTATTATCCTAATAATTAGTTTATAAACTAGTAAATATTAAAAAAACGTGAAAAACTTGTACGAAAGGAAGGACAATCTTTCCGGCCTATAAACATTGACTTATAAACTGAAAACTGGAAGCCTTAATCCCAGGTTTTAGACTCACACAAGAGGAAAAAAGGAAAAAAAAAAAAAACGTGGACTACGTGATCAAGTGCAGAATTGGGTTCAGGCCATTCAAGTATTCCATATCTATACGCATATCTCTGCCAATCCCTCAAAATTAATGATCACACCTTAGCGAATCTAGAACCCAATCTTCTTAATAAAATACTCAATCTAACCGCCTTTCTAAATTCATATGGCTATTTTCTGCCTCGATAGTGCGATCTCGTATACGGTTTATATATTGGAGTCATTTTTTTATGATTCATCAAAATTAATTTTGATGAAAATTTTAGAAAAGATGTACAGGCTCAGTATTTATTATCCATGGGATTGATAAAGCAATATTGACGGCAGATGGCTTCGATCTCCTAGACTCAGTTCCTCTAGCCGAGCTTTATGCAGCTTGGGTAGGTACTTTGTTCGCCACTCGGATCCTTCATGCTCATTATTTCTTCATCAAGAAGGACTCTACTACTGTCATCCGATGGGTTCGGCAGGATTACTGTGATCATATTTCAAGCAACCCTTTACTCTATGACATCTGATCTATCCTTTGGGAGGTTCACAGAGTCCAGATTCGTCATGTTTATCGGAAGTTAAAGCTGCGGCCGATTGGGTGGCGGCCTCTGTGGCCTATCACTTTGAGTTTTGGATTTGAAAGCAGGAAGACCTCTGTTCTATTGTACTAAAGCAAATTTTATTTTCTAATGTATCAGGGTTGACTTACACTAACTAGTGTAATCATTCGCTTGTACAAAAAAAAAAAAAAAAAAAACTATTAAGCCTTTGTTTTATTACTGCCCTCAGGTTCCTAGACCTTCTTTGCCTTCGCCGCAGTTGTGTCTCCCTTCAAAATTTAATCCGGGAGGTATTTGAAATTGATACAAGAAGCTCAGAGATGAAAGCATGTATATGATATGGCTCAAATGCTCAATGGTGGTTGTGGCTATGGTTTTGCCTGCTAGCTTTAAACCACCGCAATCTTTTCCTCCCTTGAGAACTCCAACGGATCTTTGGAACACATTTGCTTTTCAATTGGTAGATTGCCTTGTATCCCTCCTTAGAGATAAATTGGTATGGATGGTGATGTCTGTCTTCCAATTGCATTCTTGCAAAGAAAGTTGGATCCAGACGGATTGGCTGTCTCCCATTCTTGATTGGTGATGATGTCTGTCTTCCAATTGCACTCTTGTGAAAGAAAGTCAGATTTAGAAGGATTGGTTGTCTCCCATTCTCTTCCAAATGGTTCCCTAAGAAGAGTGACACCTCCGGCAGCATTTATACATGTTCTTTCCCTTTAATTTTTCCCACTACGAGAGTACAATGGCCGGAGCCGCTGTTTTTATTCAAAAGCATGGTGGGAGAGGTTTGCAAGAACTTTTTCCCAAGGATATCGGAATTTCTATTTGCATCGCTCTGAATGCTCAGTGTATTTTTTTAATTTTTTTTTTAAAAATCCTAAACTAAAATGGTGGGAGAGGTTTGCAATGTATTCTTTCTAAATTTTTTTTTAAAAAAGAACGGTGCTAAGGGTAGTTTAAAATTTTTTTAAAAAAAATTTAAAAATTACGCTGGGCAATCCGAGCTGTGCAAATAGAAATTCCCTGTCTCTAATGCGGTTGGAATATATAATGGTGGAACCATAGCATAAGAAGAGTTTTACTTTGAGCTGATTGGATGGGCTTAGTTAGGTTTTGGCAATCAATTTAATGAATAGGTCCAAACTTAATTAGAAACAAACCTGCCCCAAAATATTAAATTTAATTTGGATTTAACAAGGCTAGTGTAAGAATTTAGGATCGCTTATATAAAATTTAAAATATTAAATAATAATTAAAAGTTACAATTACATCTGTTTGTACCATATTTGATTAATGTAAAATCTATAGAAATTCGTATAGCTTTAAGAGTGTAATCATCTTTTCTGTATAACATTGGTTCTTTCTCTTTGTATAAGATATTAATTAGAGTTAGAGTTAAATTAGGATAGAAATAGGGATCGAGTCATTAAACAACACAGTTAGTGAGCTCTATCATTAAAGAATCTAAACAATCAAGTCCTATATCCCCATATCGCATCTCATATATACATAATTAAATTAATATGAATCTAGCTAAATACTTTATGAATTACGTATTTTATTTGTATGCAACCGGTGACGGTTTATATTAAGCTTAAAATCTTATAGTTAGTTTGTATTGTCATGGTCAGAATGATATTTTGAGACTAAATTAATCCACATCAAAGGTAGACAAATAATATTAAGGGGGAGGGAGAGCGAGATGACTTAACCCTCACCCACTACGCAAATAAGAAATAGCCTCGCAGTGGAGAAGATAATAATAAAAATAATTCATTCAATAGTTTATGCTTTTCAAATTGGAGCCCAGAACAAGTTATGCAGACTCTGGTGTTGCCTACTTTGACCATGATCAGGATGAAGGAAACCATTTTATTCTCCCAACTTAGATAATCTTTGATTCTTGTTAGGACATAGCTTGAAGCTTCATTACTGATGATAACAATACTTTCTTGAATAAGCAAGCTTAAAGAGAAATTCAGAATCGTATCTCATAACAACTTCAACTCAACCAGTACATTAACGAATTGGAAAACATATATGGACCTCAAAAACAACTTGACAATGGACTTGATGAATCACTGATGCTAGTACCATATTCAACAATTCTTACTAGCTCTTTAATTTCTTTACTCTGATGTAGAAGATACTCTTAATGTCATTTTAATTAATCGCTGGTCTATCAAGAAGCTTTTTTGCTTATCAATTTGGACCTCCACATGCTGGCCTCACAAGTCCTGGGAATTTAACAAAACTAATCTCAATATGCTCAATCAAATCCTACCCACGAAGTCATGAAATTAGTCAAGATTGTTATTCATATAATTTGACTTAGGATATATCATATTATGTTGAAAAAGTATTAATATTTGATGCCTACCCTCTAAATCAAATATAATCCCATGCCATGCGTGCTATTTCAGTATGGAGCACCAGTTGAGGAGCCAAGATTGCAACTTTTGAATAAAAATTTAATTAGGTAAAAATATACTTTTTGATCCACACAATTAAATTATTATAGTTCAGATCCTCATGCTTTTAATTATATTTTTAATATCTCATTTATATATATATATATATAGAGTTAATTAAAATTAATGAAATAGCTAATATTTATGTCGTCATTAAGTGTGTGTGTATATATATATATTCATGTAAGAATGACATATCGATTATTTTATTAATTTAATTGATTCTATATAGCAAGACATTAAGAATGTAATGTTCTTCTAGTAAGGATTAAAATAAATTTTGAAGGAAAGTTTGAGCAACAAAGGGGTAAGTTCCAGCCAAATATTTGTTGGATGGGAGAGATGGGGCCTCTTTGGCGCATGTACAATCTGGGCTTTCCTGCGTTGGCCTTTCACTTTCCAGGCCATCCTGACCTGGAATAGGGTGGAAACCTTAACTTCTCCGCTCTCTCCCAAGCTGAAGCTGCCATGGAGCTCCGATATTTCGCCACAGGAGACAAAGGGTTTTAACTCTTCCCAACCGCTGCAATTAAAAGAGCCGGCAAGATGTCGATGAATTGAAAGCCCTCTCTCGGCACAAAGCCACAAACAATTTGCTTTTGACCGTGGTGAAGTATTTCTCCATCCGCCAAAATTCTAATTTCCAACCAAAGTTATATACGCTGTTAAAGCGAATGCATCATTGCCCACGAACTGACATACCCCCATCAGAATTGTGTTCTTCCGCTGCAGCTAGATCGAGATTCTTATCGAACGATATTTGCTGACGGTTTTGAACCGTCAAGAATACGTTCTACTGATGTGAGATTATTGGGAAATTTGTTGTTATCGTCAAGAGAATAATGAAAATGACATATGAGAATGATTGCTCGTTTGTATTATCTAAAATAATAACCATCAAAGAAGAAAAAAAAAAAAAAAGATGGTAGAAGGTCTCCATCTCTCTCCCTCTCTCAACTTCTTAGACCATTCTTCACCTAACAACCTCAAATCTCTATCTCAGCCAAGACTCTGCTGGCTAATGTTGGTTATAGATGATGGTTATCTAATTAATAAGATTGAGTTTAGAGTTATACTTTATATTCTTAAGATAATTTTATCTCGTAATGATGCTTACCGTTAGTATGACGATTGTCTTCCATGATATAATAGTCTTTTTTTGATGAAAGCAGCACTACAATTCACCAAAAATATCGAACCAATAATGCTACTCTCTTTTTAATGGACTATTGCTATACTACCCTTATGAGAGCATGCAAATGCCTAGGAGAGAAAAAGACTAGAATTGATTCGGATTGAATCAGGAATGAATAATTCAAATGCAAGTCTAGGTCCTATTATAGGTTTTAAGTGTCTTTTGGAAGCAACCCTTCAGAATTGATATGCATCGTTAGATCTGATCGGATCCGATCAATGGTCTGATCAATAAGCCTTTACATGATGTGATAGATATGCCTTTTCATTATCGTGATCTAATGATCACGTTATCAGATAGGCGGTTGCACAGCTTTGATACGCCGTTTCAAGTTGACTTATCACAACGGTCTGATCGGAGCGATGCCTTATCTCCAACCGAACGATCGAACGGGCGCCTTATCACTAACGGTCCTGTTGATCGATCAATAGACGAATGTGAGCCGTTGGATCGCGAACGCGATCATAATTTGATCACCACATCTTAACCCTTCATCTAATCGATCAACGATCAGTTCGATCTTGATCCGATGATCAATGGTCAATTGATCGCGACGATGCATACGTGCGAAGTGCAAAATACAAAGTATACCTACAAAGCGCCCTTCGCACACGAGCTCTTCATTTATGGTGAGATTAAAGAACTTAACCTTCAAGAAAGAGGTTTCCATATAAGTGAACATTCTTTTCTTTTTTTTTCAATGTAAAACTAAACGTCCTCACAATTTTTTATTCAGATACAAAGAGAAAATAATAAGCTTTCTTAGGCCTATTAGGGTATTCAGGCCTATTAACCCATTTACTCAACAGCTAAGCCCATAAACACCGTAACAAATTTTATATATATATATATATATATACGGCTACGAATTCAGTATGATAACCTGGACAAAGTCCAAAGGATGATGGCAGGCTGATCTGCAACCCACTTTTTGAGCGGATGGTTGGTTGGAGAGCTCACCGTCATGTGATATTTTTCCCATGTCTCTTTGCTTGCTCAGTGAAACCAGGACTCCAGTGTCAGCCTTCTGGAGCATTAATAGGCGTGGAAGATGGAAAATTGGTCTTGGTCCGTTGTCTCGGATCCAAAACAACAATCTTGGTGTGCTTGAGCTGTCCCTCGCCGAAATCTCCCTTGCTCTCGGGCAGGACCGCCCCCTTTGGCGTGTGGCAAAAATCAAAATCAAGCGCTTTCTCTGTCATTTTTAAAAATAAAAATAAATTCATCGACTGTGGGGCTGTTAGAATGTTAGATACCCCTTCTTACGAGATGATTTGGAAACTCGCAGTGCCGTTAGCGTTTGAATGTTTCTGTGGGACGGCACACAAGGGAAACAATATACATTTATATAAGAGGCTAGAATATAAGCATGGGATGTCCCTTCTGCTGTGAGTCCAATGAGTCGGCTTCACACATGTTTACCTCTTGGCCCTTTGACGTTTGTGCATGGAAAATGATTCCTTTCCGTCGAAGTCTCCCTTCAGTGCCAAGAAATTTTCAACACCACTAATGCCTTAAAAATTAAGGTTATAATAATCATGTATCAAATAAAAAATTTATATACTTAAAACTTAAATTTATTCATTATCAATTAATTTTTACTTAATTTTTTAACTACATAATTTTGATCCATTATCAAATTTATTGAATTAATAGTTAAATTGAAGTGTTACAAATGATATCAAAATTATGAATTAATTAAATCAGATCGAGATATTACAAATGATATCAAAGCTATGGATCAACAGATAAATTTGAAACATTACAAATGATATACGGAAACTATTAGTGGCCAGCCAAAACGATTGGTTTAGATTTTGATCTGAAACATGGCTCTAGAAATCATTATTGAGCTGTTTAAAAATAAGGCGGAGCTGGAACCAATCAATTACTCTGATATTAACCTCATTCTAAAAGAAAGAGAAGATGATCTAAACGTCTATCTGAATTCAGGCCAATCATTTTGCTAGATAGCTCATTCAAGATCACTATCAGGGCCCCGCAAATTGTCTTCAACCTTTCCTCTCATCATTGATTGAGAAGACACAGCATTTTTTAAAAGAATTACTTTCAATTGCTGCTTGAGTGCCTACGAAAGTCATTTCCTACTGCCACGGAACCCAAAAGAGATTGCACGCAAGCTAGATTATGAGTTTGAAAAGGTTTTCTACTCTAGTACGATAGACATCATCCATTATGCAGACCAGCAAATATGGATTAATAATATCCAATAAGCTAGGAGTAAGCAGCAAGGAAGGATAATCCAATTACTATTACCAACCCAATCCGATAAGATCAGATTACTTCAATTATAAGTGTTAATAGAGTTAGTTTGGTTTTAAAATTTTGGAATCGATATTTATTAGATATACTTCATAAACTGTTTACCATCTTTATCAAAAAGCTCTAAGCATTAAATTAGTCAACAAATACCCTATATATCCCTTTTTTATATTAAACATAACTGCATATATCAAAAAAAAAAAAAAAATCAATTCTACCCTAACAAGATAGACATCTTTTCATCATAGCCTGTTCTTTTTCTTATTCCATCCAATTAACATTGTGAGACCCATCCCTTTTGGATTCTAGCTCACTTTAAATTGAAATCCAATTAAAGTAGATTGATTTATAAAATATAAAAATAATATAATTAAAATTTTAATTTAATTTATATTGATAATATTTAGTACTAAATTAATTTTTTAATATGTCTTAAATCACTCAAATCGAAGTTCAACTAAAAGATTTAGAAGCAATTTTATGAATATATCAATGCCGATGAAATTCTGATAAATTATGAAAATGCCTTTAAAAGCGGTAAGAATGAACTTTGATATTTTTATCTAAATTTTTATATTACAAAATCATGTTATACAAGTTAGAAAATTGTTATGAATTTGAAATCTATTTTTGAATATTTATTAGATATTTATATTTTTGATCTTTTCAAATTAATATCCTATAAGAATTGAAAAGTCTATTGATTTTAAGAGATTAATATCCTATGAAAAGTAGGAAACCTCCTATCTTTAGAAAATCTCTATATATACATACGGTTTAATAGAGATCTTTTGATATCAAATCAATAGTGTAGGTTGAAGATTGAAAAGGTTAATAGAGTCCTTGAGTATCAAAATTTGAGGATTATTTCTCTAATTTTATTTGTAATACATAAGTAGCCTAATCATATGCTAGAGTATTTTATAAATTATTCATGATTATTAAAAGGATTTTATAGTTTTATAAATTAATTATATAAAAATTTAGATTAAATAACTTACTAAATGATATGTATATATGTTAATTTTTGTTAAAGTGTTCAAATTATTTTGAATTGTTAATGTTTGGTAATTATTTTGAAATGTATTTGGTTAAGGCATGGAATTGATAATTTGATTTCTTGTATATCATATGTTATGATTGGTTATTATGACTATTAGTTATTGCAAAATTTTATCATTAGAAAAATAATTTATGATTTTATTATGAAATTATGTGATGATTGAAATATGCATAAATAAGATTATCGGATCGATATGACTGAAATTATTGATAAATAAAACATGATTAACAAATATAATGTATAAATTTTAATTTATTGTTAGAAATTATATCTAAAGCTAATCATTTGATGATTGTACTGATGTAAATAGCATATAAATTGATATATTAATAAAAATTATTTGGCAATTCATTCATTATAAGAACATCTTCTTAAAACTCCTAACATTAATGAAGTCCTTAGAATCTTCTTTTACAATAAAGAATGATTTATCTTTGAAGGTCCTTAAAAGTATTCGTGATCAAATGATATACTATGATAGAGCTATAGTACTATCTGTAATAACCCGTCGCCATAGATGGTCCTAATTTTATTACGATCATTTCCACTAATTAATAAGTGATAACGGCCCCTTAAATGTTAAACGCCTGCTCCATCGAGCAGGCGGTGGAATGGAAGGGATTTGAGTATCTCTTTAAATAGGGATCCATTCCTAAGGCTTTCGAAACAATGTTATCGAAAGAAAAACCAAAACAAACGGAGGCATTGGGTCCCTGATCAAGAGCACATCCTGAGGGTATATACCATTAGAGTGCGATGGCTCATTGATAGGAAGCGCTCAATCAAGATCCATAGAGAGGAGGAGGAAGATCAAGATCCACCGAGGAGAAAGATCAAGATCCACCGAGAGAGGAAGATCAAGATCCATTGAGAGAGGAAGATCAAGATCCATAGAGAGGAGGAAGATCAAGATCCATCGAGAGGAAGATCAAATCCTTACCCTCATCGGGAAGAAAATTAATAATAATTGCTGGAGGTATTTATCGATCTAACTTGCTTAATTATCGTGATAAATATATTGATACCGTATTTTCACATATCTGATAGGATCAATATATTTAAATTAAGTATAACATTTTGTATTAGAGCTTTTATTAAACCTCTACCTTATTTTGTGAGGGTTTCCATCAAGGTTCCTCTTTTTAAGCAATTTATGCCGTGTGTTTTCCATTTTTAGTTTTTTCGGATCTTAGGTTCCGATTTTTGCTCAGTTCTGATTTTTGTTCACGGAATTGAGCAGAAACCATCAAACTGATCTCTGATTTTGATTTTTTGCGGAAACAAAATGTGGCCTTTTTCTCTTTTATTAAAGATGTTCGTGTTAAAGGAAAGAATTCAGTGCATTTTCAATTTTGTCGCACAGATTTTTCGGATTTCTTTCTGGCATTAAAGGAAGGAAATGCAATGGAAACGTGGCTTCCATAACCACATGCGGAGAAAACGTTCCTCTTTTGGTTTTCGATTTTGGTTCTTTCCGTTTTTCTCACGAGATTTAAAATATGGATTGGTTAAATTTTAAATACATTTATTATTTATTTAATATTTTATTAAATCATGTGACATGATTTGTTTTTGTCATTTATTTCTTAAGTTTAAATTTTTGTATTAAAATACGCCTCCTGAGTCTCTATGCCTACGGTGTTTTGCATAGACTGGCCCAAGGGAATAATGAGCTATGGCCGGACGTGTTTTAATTAACAAAAAAAATTTCTTAAGATGATAATTTTAAAATTCATTAAATAGATAATTGAAATGTGTCTCCTGTTTTGCATACTAGATTTATTCTATGCATGAATTTGGTGGTAATGTGAAAATCACAGTGCAAATCCTTTCAAGGTCTGATTGGTCATTGGTGTCTAGAAAAGTAAAGAGATTGTGGTTACTTAATTGGTTCCATTGACTGACCTAAGGAAAGCAACGGGGGGACCCCACTTCTCTTTCACTGGCCTGGCCAATTTGATTAACTCAGATCTTGATTTGGAAATGTTATGTTGATTAAGATCACTACCTAATAATCATGCTAAATTGGTTAATCTATATGCATATAATGGAATTCAAATGTCATGTGATCAATATGATTTTGATTAATTGAGGAGTAGCCACAGCATCTTTGATTAATCAAAATTATATATTGAGTTGCAAAGATCACATAAGGTTAGATGACATTAATTGTGACTAATTATATTAATGTAATGAATCTTATCCCATAGGAATTTTTATTGCACTAATATAATTAATTAGGATGCGATAACAAATTATTTTCTTAATTACCCATAGGAATTAAGAAAGGAATATAATTTGTTAGTCACATCATTAAGTTAATGAGTCTATTTGAGTATAATAACTTAGCCCACAGGTAGTTATTGTATGTTATTGATTCATGTTATTGCATGTTTACATTGGTAAAACATGACATCAAGTTATATGCCTCAAATTCAATTACATGAACATGATTTTTATTTTTATGCAGCTATTTTGCCTGTTAATATTTCTGATATGAAATGTGACGTTCCGATTTAAGTGGTGATAATTATAAATTATGGAAGGAGAGAATTCTTCTTCAATTAGGGTGCATGGATATTGACTATGCTATCAGGAAGGATGAACCACATTCAGTTACATCTACTAGCACTCAGGCTGAGATTGCTGCGTATGAACGATGGGAGCGGTCCAATCGCCTCAGTATGATGTTCATACGTACTAAGATTTCTGCTAGTATACGTGGTTCAATTCCTGAGTGCAAAAATGTCAAGGAACTTCTGAAGGCTATTGATGCACAATTTGAGTCTTCAGATAAGGCATTGGCTAGCACCCTAATGACAAAATTATCATCAATGAAGCTCACTACTGTTGGAGGTGTGCGTGAGCACATCATGAAGATGAGGGACATTGCGGCTCAGTTGAAATCCCTAGAGGTTGAGATGTCAGAATCTTTCTTGGTGCACTTTATTTTAAGCTCACTCCCACAGCAGTATAGTCCCTTCAAAATATCTTACAACACACATAAGGACAAATGGTCAATTAATGAACTTCTGACCATGTGTGTTCAAGAGGAAGGGAGGCTGATTTTAGAAATGGAGAAAGTGCACATTTAGTCACTCAGAGAAAGACTAAAGCTCCCAAAGCCAAACGCAAAGGAAAGGGTAAAGTATCCATCCATACAGAAGACAAAAGGAGTCCAAGTGCTTCTTTTGCAAGAAGAAAGGGCATATAAAGAAAGATTGTCTCAAATTCAAAGCTTGGCTTGACAAGAAAGGTACTCTAACCTCATTCGTATGTCATGAATCCAATTTGGTTATATGTCATAACACATGGTGGATTGATTCTGGTTCTACAATCCATGTTTCAAATACCTTGCAGGGTTTTCTAAATCAAAGGAAACCATTGGGAAGTGAACAAAGCATCTATTCAGGAAACAAGATGGGTTCACATGTGGAAGCAATTGGGACGTGCAGACTTATTTTACATTCTGGTTTTGTTTTGGATTTGGAAAAGACATTTTATATTCCAAGTTTCTCTAGAAATTTGATTTCAGTGTCAAGGCTTGTACCAGCAGGATACTCCTTTAATTTTAATAAAAGCTCTGTTGATTTATTTTATAAATCTAAGCTTATTGGAATGGTACATTGTCAGACAATCTTTTCCAAATTAATTTAAAAAATAATACCACCTATAATGTGATGCACGCCCAAACTGGTATGAAAAGATGTGTTATGAATGAGAATTCCTCTATTTTGTGGCATCGGAGATTAGGTCATATCTCCATTGAGAGAATTAAAAGATTAGTAAAAGATGGAGTACTTGATACTCTTGATTTTACTGATTTTTGATTTTGGCACTTGTGGACTGCATAAAGGGAAAGCAAACCAACAAGTCCAAGAAAGATGCCAAGAGAAGTTCGGAAATACTGGAGATCATACATACGGATATCTGTAGCCCAGATATGGACTCGTATGGTCAGAGATACTTCATCTCATTTATTGATGACTATTCACGATATATGTATCTCTACCTACTTCATAATAAGAACGAAGCATTAGATGCCTTTAAGGTATTTAAGGCAGAAGTAGAGAAACAATGCGCAAGCAAATTAAAATCGTGAGGTCAGATAGAGGTAGAGAATATTATGGTAGATACACTGAGAATGGACAAGCACCTGGTCCGTTTGCTCGGTTTCTTGAAGAAAATGGAATTGTTGCAATACACCATGCCAGGGTCTCCTGACCAAAACGGTGTAGCTGAAAGGAGAAACCGGACATTATTGGACATGGTAAGGAGCATGATTGTCAGCTCCAACCTACCTAAATCCTTGTGGACTGAAGCTCTTAAAACTGCTGCATATATATTAAATCGGGTTCCAACCAAGGTTGTTTCCAAAACGCCATTTGAGTTATTTAAAGGTTGGAAACCAAATTTGCAACATATACGTGTTTAGGGATGCCCATCTGAAGTAAGAGTTTATAATCCATAAGAAAAGAAACTAGACCCAAGGACTATTAGTGGATATTTTGTTGGATATGCTGAGAAGTCCAAGGGTTATAGATTTTATTGTCCATCTCACAGCACTATGATTGTGGAATCAAGAAATGCAAAATTTCTTGAGAATGACTTGATTAGTGGGAGTGATCAATCTCAGTATTTGGCTTCTTCTGAGAAAGATCATTCAGTTATTCCAGCTTCCACTTCAAGTGAGGGATTGGTTGTTATTTATAGCACTCCTCAAACTCAATTAAGTGCTCAACAACCAGTCATTGAGATTTCACAAGCTGATGGTAATCTAGAAGATCATGTTGTTCATCAACAATCAGTTATATAAGATACTCCTTAAGAGGTCATTGATACAACATTAAGAAGATCAACTAGAATAAAGAAATCAGTAATTCCTAGTGATTATATTGTGTATCTACATGAATCTGACTATAACATTGGAGTCGAAAATGATCCTGAAACGTTTTCACAAGCCATGAATTCTAAGGAATCAAACTTGTGGTACAATGCTATGAAGGACGAGATGGAATCTATGGCATTTAATCGAGTCTGGGATCTTATTGAGTTGCCTGATGGTGTAAAAGCCATTGGATGTAGATGGGTCTTTAAAATAAAGAAAGACTCACAAGGCAACATTGAGAGATATAAAGCAAGACTCGTTGCCAAAGGATTCACTCAGAGGGAAGGTGTTAGCTCCCCCTCCTCTATGGGGCCACCGACAGCACACCTGCACACTTATGGTAATCGGATAGAGTTTTACTAGTCTTTATGTAGCGCTCCATAAAGAGCTAGAGAACCCCAACTAATTATCATAAGTGGCAGACACACGAAAACACATCCTGTTAAAAACTTTTCATTTTCATCTCAATTATATACACAAATCACTCAATCAACACTAAGCATCAACCTGCTCAGATAATATTTTTCATGACATTCCTCAGGCAGTTTACAAGATCACATTCACAATCGACATCAAAATCATAAGTGCACACATCATGCTCATAATTTTCTCCAAAACATAAGTCTCATTCATATCCAAAAAGGTCTAAAACATCATTACATCTCACTGTACACATACACATATACAATATACAAATATCAATCCACATCTCAATATACAAGGCTAGCATCTATACACCCTTGCATCCAAGCAAGCTTCACCAGCTAAGGGTTCTGTCCTGCTTATCTTGTGATCCTGGCAGAAATACTCACTGATCTGAAAGAACATTTAAATCATAGAGGGATGAGACCTAAGTCCCAGTGACTGGATAACCATCTAACTATGGAGAAATAGAGAACCATAACCTCTTATTTTCAATCGTATGCTGATACTATTTAGCTTGTACAACTCAAAGTACATTTTTAACATGATATCAGATAAAATAAAATGTAGCTTATTCTTCAAATAACATATCAGTACTGAAATACTCTACAATAACTTTTTACTGAAAGATAACTCATTAAGATAAAAATCCATGCATTACAATATAAAAATATGCATTCTTTATCTACAACCCAGACTTCTTTATTAAATTCTCAGACTCCCATCGGAATCTGCTTGCCCACTGGCATCTCAAGTAAACTCTCCCTCTCGGGATAACTACTTGGCCCACTGGCCCTTTTTATATCACAACATATGCTTTTAAATCTCATGATGCTGGGCTGTGTGTGTAATGCCTCTGAGGTACCACCCTACAGTCGCCCTCCCGTAGGTGTACTCTCATCGGGTGCGTGACTAGCAACAGGATCCCCGCACAAATAGCACCCCTTACCCGTGCGGTTCACCCGGCAAAGTGCTTTGTTCCTTAACCCTGGAACCTCGGGTTTTCTCTCTGCCCCCACGGGCTATATATAGTAATCAGCTCCACTGAGCTATGATTCATGCCCCCACGGGCTGCTCACAACCAGCCCCACTGGCCTGGTTAAGCGTGCACTCACCCCTGATTCTGGGGTTCATCGTACGATCTGTTCGCAAGGAGGTGCCGGCTCGATAGTAGTGTGCAATGCTCATGCTACAGTACAGTCTAAAGGGTGATCAGCCCCCTAGCTGCCTGATGCTCAGTATGATACATACATCATTTGTAAAGCTTTATCATGCAAATATGCCATGTATACATTAAAAATCCCCTCATCGAAACTCATGCTTATGTGTTTATGCTCAAAACTCATGCTCGAAACTCATGCTTATTTCTTTATGCTTAAAACTCATGCTCAAAACTCATTTATCAGAATATCATATACTAGGTTCTCATTTCTCATATTTAAAACATACATAATACTCTGCTAAACATAACATACCACAACTAGGTATTAATCTCATTATACTAGCTCAAATTAACTTCTCATTGCTAGATGAGAAACCCACTCACCTTAGTAGGTTACTCCTCGACTGGTACTCAACTCTGGTATTCCGGCTCCCTGGAATAACCCTCTTGACCTACGTCAACATACAGATACGATAGCTATTAGGATTACCTCCACACGAGGTTTTCCCACGAACCATGCATGCATACATGATCTATCCTCTAATATCTCATTATTTTCTTCCACCCTTTCTCTACTCAAGATTTCTTCTACTATTACCTCAAATACAATAATCTAAGAAAATCTAAAGTCATGCAAGATCTAGGGAAGCTATAGCTTACCTGGAGTCGAGCACAAACCCCAAGCTTCCCTTTCCCTTCCTCTTTCTTCCCTCCTTCTTCTTCTTCCTCTTCCTCTCTTTTCTCCTCTTCTTCTCTCTTTCTTTCTTTCTTTCTTTTCTCTGGCTGAACCCACGTTTTTCCCTTTTTCTCTAATGACTTGGGGACCAAGTCATGGAAACTTAAGGGTTAAGGCATGCCAAATTCCCCTTTTGCCCTCAAACACTCTTAACGCACGCTTTTTAGAAAACACGTGGCTCACTTATAACCATGATATTTTGCCCTTAGATTTTCTTTCCCAAGTTGCCCTTAACACAATTAGCAATTGACATCGGAGCCTTTTCCCATTTTGCCCCTGACATAGCATTTTTTTAATCGATTTATAGCCCAGATTATTATTTTTTACTTAAATTGATACTTTTATGTAACATTTCTAAGAAAAGACTTTACCAGCTTGAAGAACTCGATTTTAGAAATCCAACGGTTCAAACGGCATCCAAATCGGACTTGAAACGGAATAAATATGAAATTCTCAAGATTTAACTCAGAAAAACCTGCCGTCTTGGAGTCGGCTCCAACAGAAATAGGTGTCGGCTCCAGAAATATAGGTGTCGACTCCAGAAAAGTAGGTCGACTCCAACACTGCAGCAGAAATGTTAAAGGGTCGACTCCACCTCTGCAGGTGTCGACTCCAAAGCGTGCCGAAAGTTTAAAACCGTGCCAGAGTCGACTCCACTCCAAATAGTGTCGACTCCAACTACTAAAAACATCTTTTTAGGATAAAACTCAAACTAAACTTGATTTTTCTTGTGATTTAAACCCATTAAAACTTAAGTCTCTCAATTTCTTAAATCAAACTCATTAACATTCAGAAATATACTCATTTACTCTAAAATTTCTTCTCTTTACATTTATCAAAAGGCCAACACACCCACATTTCACTGAAACTTCTGACTTTCATTTCAAATAAAAATTGCCATAAATTACAAGGTTTTCAGGATGTTACAGAAGGAATCGACTACACGGAGACATTTTTTCCTGTATCCAAGAAAGATTTTCTCCGAATAATAATGGCATTGGTAGCTCATTTTGATTTTGAGTTACATCAAATGGATGTGAAGACCGCATTCCTTATGGAGATATAGAGGAAGAGGTTTACATGAAACAGCCTGAAGGATTTTCCTCTGGTGATGGTGAGCATTTGGTTTGCAAGCTTAAGAAATCCATATATGGATTGAAACAAGCCTCACGTCAGTGGTATTTAAAATTTCATGATGTGATCTCTTCTTTGGTTTTGAAGAAAACATCATGGATCAATGTATATACCAGAAGGTTAGTGGGAGCAAAATTTGTTTCTTGGTCCTATATGTGGATGACATTCTACTTGCAACCAATGATAAAGGGTTGCTATTGAGGTGAAACAATTTCTCTCCAAAAATTTTGACATGAAAGATATGAGTGAGGCATCTTATGTCATTGGCATTAAGATCCATAGAGAAAGATCTCGAGGCATTTTAGGATTGTCTCAAGAAACTTATATCAATAAAGTCTTGGAGAGATTTCAGATGAAAAATTGTTCACCAAATGTTGCACCTATAGTGAAGGGTGACAAGTTCGCTTTGAACCAGTGCCCTAAAAATGAACTTGAACGGAACAGATGCACAACATTCATATGTTTCAGCTATCGGAAGCCTAATGTATGCTCAGGTTTGCACAAGACCTGACATTGCATTCGCAGTAGGAATGTTGGGAAGATATCAAGTAATCCAGGTTTAGACCACTGAGAGCTGCTAAAAAGGTCATGAGGTATCTTCAAGGACCAAGGACTACATGCTATGTATAACAAACTGATCCTTTGGAGATAGAGGGCTACTTAGATTCGGACTTTGCTGGCTACGTTGATTCTCGGAAATCAACATCAGGATTTATATTTATGTTAGCTGGTGGAGCCATATCATGGAGGAGTGCAAAGCAGACTTTGACTGCTACCTCTACTATGGAAGCGGAGTCCGTTGCTTGTTTTGAGGCTACATCGCAAGGTGTATGGTTGAAGAGTTTCATCTCAGGGCTTAAAATTATTGACTCTATTGCTAGGCCAATTAAACTGTACTGTGATAATTCAGCTGCTGTATTTTTGGCTACAAACCATAAGAGTGGTAGTCGAAGTAAACATATCGACATTAAGTATTTAACCATAAGAGAACGTGTTAAAGAAAATAAAGTGGTCATAGAACACATTAGCACTGAATTGATGATAGCTGATCCTTTGACTAAAGGCATGCCAATTAAGAATTTTAAGGATCATGTGATAAGAATGGGAGTTGGTTCCATGATATAATTGTATGGATAACAATTTGTACAAAGAAACTCTTATTTCAATTATTTGTTTATTTCTATTCAGGTGTACACGTTATTTGACTTTTGAGAAATGACAAACTTTTCTTTTGGACTCTGAATAAACATATGTTTATTCATTATGTTATCACATTTGGAATAGTGGTAAAGAAATTGAATGCATTGTAATACATAGAAGATAATACTCAATTATAGAGGACCTATCGCTATGATTCATGTATTTAGTTTCTTGTTCAGTGTTGATAAAATATACTGACCAAGTGGGAGAATGTAATAACCCATCCCATAGATGGTCCTAATTTTATTATGATCATTTCCACTAATTAATAAGTGATAACGGCCCCTTAAATGTTAAACGCCTGCTTGATGGAGCAGATGGGAATGGAAGGGATTTGAGTATCTCTTTAAATAGGGATCCCTTCTAAGGCTTTCGAAACAATGTTATCGAAAGAAAAACCAAAACAAACGGAGGCATTGGGTCCCTGATCAAGAGCACATCCTGAGGGCATATACCATCAGAGTGCGATGGCTCATTATAGGAAGCGCTCAATCAAGATCCATAGAGAGGATGAGGAAGATCAAGATCCACCGAGGAGGAAGATCAAGATCTACCGAGAGAGGAAGATCAAGATCCATCGAGAGAGGAAGATCAAGATCCATAGAGAGGAGGAAAATCAAGATCCATCGAGAGGAAGATCAAAATCCTTACCCTCATCGGAAGAAAATTAATAACAATGGCTGAAGGTATTTATTGATCTTAACTTGCTTAATTATCATGATAAATATATCGATACCGTATTTTCGCATATCTGATAGGATCAATATATTTAAATTAAGTATAACACTATCAATTATAGGACGTTGTATATCATATTTATTGGTTGTTCTCTTAATCAAGGAGTGTAGAGACACTTGTATGACATATAGGTAAAAATATAGGAGTACATTTCACCGAACGTGACTCATTTTCGAACACTCTGCTGTCAAGAGTTAATCCGAAAAGACATGGGTATAAGTATCCTTAAGACCTAAAGATCACAACCGGTGACTTGCAAGTAACTCACTGTACTTAGGTGCCGGACCACCTGGATTTTTAATCTAGTTATGAAAGGTTTCTGAGTGCAGTCAAGTACTTATGATAGTCAATTGTGAATTAAGATAAAATTTGATCGATCCTATTAAAAGAAGAAATGCTTGTGTTTCAACTTAGAGAGACCTTGGCCAAGGCACTTCATGTGAAGGTCACATGATCACTAATCATTTTATGGATTTGCTGTTTAGAGTTGACAGGCTCTTAAGCCATCATTAACATTTATGGTCAAAAGGATGAATTATACAGTAACTATTTCTTAGGGTTCTTGGAGTTTGCTTGGTAACTCTTTGACTTATCCGACGTCGAGTTCTATTGCTAGATGGGTACATCGATTAGTATAGAAAATTATTCCTATGCTATCGGCTTAGGTTTGAACCTAGAGAGTCATACGCATTGAAGTTTTTTAGGATAATCTATTTGCTGATCAACGATTGAGAATCGTATTTGATTTAATTAATTAATTTGATTGATTGAATTATATCAATTGGGTTAAGTACAAGTGAATAAGATTTAATTAGGTTTAAGTCTATTAGAAGGACTAATCAATTTCAAATATTGATTTGAAATTAGACTTGATTTGGATTTAAATAGATTTAGGACTAGTTAAATTTATTTTGGGCTAGGACCATGATCTATGTGGATTCAATCAAATAAATTTAAATCAGCTTAAACCAAAACCCAAACCTAAACCCCATGTATAAAAAGGGTTTTTTCGCATGAGGATCTCACGTGATGAAATAACTAAAATCTCATCTCATGAGAAATTAAATTCTCATTCAGAATTTAATGTATAACTTTTAATCTTCTCCAAACAGTTTCTATCAAACGTCGGAATTCTAAGTGTTAGAATTTACATAAAATTAATATGCCTCTTTGGTTTCCATCAAAATTCTAAGTGTTAGAACTCACGTATCTCTTTGGTTTCCACCAAAGAATTCTAAGTGTTAGAATTCAATGGGCTAAAGGCTGAATTGAGCCAAATAGAGGACATTCTTCATCAAAAAAATATATGGATTGAAATTCTAAAAAGTCAAGAACAAGTGTTATAGTTGTAAAAGTTAGAACAAAATTCTGGTATGATTCTAGTGTTGGCAAAAACTTGGTGGATCTTAGAGAAGATTCAAGTAGGAGGATTTAAGATCAGCAAAGTTATTTTTTCATGAGCTAGCACTTTCAAAAATTCGATCATTCGGTGAGTTTGCGTGGACGATTCTAGAGGCCAGACGATTGAATGGCTACAGAGTACAATGAATTTACCTATTGTTCTTAAAGTAAGTGATATGATCCCTAAATCTTAAGGTAGGCTTCAAGACAAGTATTATGACTTCTTATCTTGAAGATCAAGATATGATCTTGATGATTTTATTTATATGCATAATTTAGATCAAACGATCGGCAAAGATATGATATTGATGCATGTTAGATAGATTAATATTTAATCTTTAAGCTTTTGCATTGGTAATTGTTACCAAAATTTTAAAATAGGCATGAGATCATTTCTCCCTTTATTTATTACATATGATTAATAATTAATATTGGGACTCAACTCTATGGAAGATATATGCAATAATCCGAACCCATCTACAAAGTTATATGTGGTATATTAGTTCTATCATAAGAATTGCATGTGACTATAGTTTAAAGATTATAAAGCTACTATTATCATAAATATTAATTCTATTAAACACAAGATTTATTGTTTTGAAAATCAATGTTATTGTTTAAAATGTTATGTGTCATTGAAATTATTTATAAAATATTATAAAAGCATTACTATATTACATAAGACTTAGACATGGGATAGGATTTGGATAGAAGTTGGCTCCAAATGTTTAGCTGAATTGCTACTTAAACATTGAATTATTATAGTTTAGATTCAAGAAATATTTAGTGCTCTTGATTTTAGCACCTATAATGATCTTATACTAATTGGTAGTGTATCTAAATTTGATTAACTTGATTTTATGTATAATTAGTTTATTAATATTAATTGATTATTTGGCAATGAAAGACACTTTATATGTTGTGGCATATATTTTCATATATGTATGATGGATTATTACGTCTTGCATTCGCCCTTGGATATGGGGTATGACAAACACCGTTTACAAGCGATGTGATATAAAATAAGTCCAATCAATAGATGATATGTGGCAAGGAAATACACTTTTGAAAATTAATTTATTGTAATTAAGGATAGAGACTAGTCATGAACATGATCAAACTAGGACTCTTGGGGCTTTTAGTTTCAAAGAACTCTTCAAGAGTTTTAAAATTCCCAAAGAAAGGGATGAATGGCAAAACAGGAGGACTCTCTTTCTTTCTTATAACTACTCCTTGATCCCATATTTCCTTGAATCTCCTACTAAGATAAGCACCAAATGATCTTTCTATACTAGATGAACTCTTATCTTGGTCATGAATTGGGGTTTGGAAGTAGATTATACCATTGCTTAATAAGAGATTTATAGGTTGTAGGCTATATGATGGAGATAATTCTTTTTATGTGTCTTTCTTATTAATAAAGGATAGAACTTAGATATATTGAATTTTCTTTGGTTTTATGTTTTTTTTTCTTTTCTCTCTCTATCATTACTTGATGCTAACATAAAGATTGATATGAACTTGAAAAGAAGAGAAAGATAGATGGAGCTGAAGGGCAAACAACAATATCTAAGTTTCACTTGTTAATAAATTTTATTAAAAATAAATTTTAAAAATAAATTTATTCTATTACACAAGGTAAAATATGAGACCTTTTATTTTTTTTTTATTTTAATTATGCTATCATATTTTTGGCTTTACATGTTAGGTGCCATAAATATATTAGAACGACAAGAAAATGATGTAGGGGCCCAAGATTTTGAATGGAGTTTTAACAAGTGGGATTAAATGTCAATTTCTTGAGAAAAAAAATTATAAAAGAATCGCAGCTGAGCCCTCAACTAAAACATTTCTATATAAATAATTATTTTTTAATATATATATTTAGAATCATTTTGATTTATGAACTTTCAAGGCATTCTACCAGCCGAGTTCGTTTTAGGAAGCAAATCAAACAATTAACGACAATAATGTAATCGTGAGGGTCCACTCATCAGACGATCAGCGGAAAGGATTTGTCCATTTTTTTTTAAAAAAAAATCACCATGCAGACGGCTCTGATTTGAATATCATTAAAGCTCAACTAACTTCTGGTGGGAAAACATTTATTAGATGACCTTTAATTTCCTCCACCCCAAGGAATGAGAGCTTTCCTGCTATATTTTCAGTTATTATTATTATTTAATGCTCTTTAAAACTAGTCTCCCAATTATAAATGAAAGGATGAAGGGAGAAAATTCTCCCCTCTTAAACACAACACCTGTCTCCTATTCTTATAAGATTAGGCTCTGGGTGTTGAGCTTACTTCATCCAACTTCTTGTCCCTTAGCCCCTTATCTTTATAGGCTATAAATCTTCTCCCCTCCCCCTTTTCTTTTGTCACCGGAGTGGTCTTGGGAGAAAGGGTGGTTTATTGCGCTACTCAAAAACCACTTTTTCTCAAGGGCAAAGGTTTTGATGTCTTGTGACCATCTTGGGTTGGACTCAGATCTGGAGAAATTGGAATATTTCCTTTTATGCCCCTTATTTCAGATCTGGACTGTTAATTTCTTGTTTTCATCTGACAAGATTTTGTGGAAATTGTTAATGAATTGGGAATCCAAATAGGCCAACAAAAGAAAGATCTGTGGGCATCTCAAGAACATGTAAGTCAATGGTCTGATCAAGGCCAACATCACCCATTTTCTCATAAAATTTTGATTAGTTCCGTCTTGGCGATATTTTGATCCATATACTTTTTCTAAAACGTTAATAAAATTTATAATATGTTGGATCTTATGCAAGAAACTCAGGTATGGATGGTGTGAGATCGAAATATTCACTTGTTGTTTTATGTGCTATCTTTGGATTGGATCTGTATCACCGACGGGGATCTGTTCATGCTTTGAATAAGGGGAAATTTCACGCCCAGAATTTTATTTGATATCTAAACGGCACTCAACAGCAAGTAAAAGGATTTCGATCGAGGATCTGATAATTGTAGAATTTCTGTATTTTATTCATGAAAAACATGATCTGGATATAACTAGGGATCTGTTACCCATGGTTGCGGTTTAGATCGCAGAGGCTGGCTTGATTTTTTGATCTGTGAGATTATAGATTTCCTTTTATTTTTTCTCCCCCCTCTCTCTCCGTCTCTCTCTCTATCCATCCCTTCCATCATGGCACCTTTGTTATTTCTTCTACTTTCCTCTTTCCTAAATCAGCTTCAGCTTCATTTATTATGGCAAATTATAGATAGTTGTTTTGGTATCTTATATTAGAGGAAGTTCATCTGCAAACTAAGCTGAAATCTCGAACAAGCCAACGAAAAAAACTGCTGCATTCTTAATATTTAAGAAGATGGCCATTGGAGATGAAAAAGCAGCTCATTTATGTTATTTACAGTGAATTTACTTCTTTTTTTTTTTTTTTTTGTGTGGATGGGTGTGGGCTTTCTCTCTGTTGCAGGAAATCCCTTCTCAATATTAACTCCTGAGAGTAGATTTAATGGGTAGTAATTCAAATTACAAATTCATGATTACCATTCCAAGAAATGCTTAGGCTTCTTTCAGATCTACGCTGCTGGCTATATTAATCTGTATGTTCTTTTATTCATGACCTATTTGTTACAATAAGATTGATAATCTAGACCATTTTTTTATGTTCACATAAATCCATCTCTCAAATATCTTGTCATAAAGCAATTGGAATTAGTCAGTGTTAGGATTTACTGGGACCATGTATTCAATATAATCTTCTTTTCTTTTCAGTATTGATGGGAACAGAATGCCTAGGAGCTTGTCTTAAAGATGACTCTGATGGAACGCCTTCAGTTCCTCCTGGCTTTGTGTCACTTACATCTTTCGCCTTGCAGAGAGGACAAGAAAATGATTTGGCCTCTGCAAGTGATTCTAATTCAATGCAGGCTCTGGTGGATGCTGAGTCTGGCATCATCGATGGCAAAAAGTTTAGAAGATCACTTCGGCATAGACAATGCGTAAACTACAGGCAATTTGATTACAGCTCGGAAGAAGGGTCTGACTCTGAGGTCTTTGAGCAAGTTAGTACTAATTCTGATGTTGGCTTATTAATCATTACATTTTAGTGTTCGGGTTGATTCTCATCACTTTCATTATGGACTTCTTATTTGATCTTCTTTATTTTGCAATTGATGCTTTGCTTCATGGTCTTGATATGTTGGAATGTTATATGGCAATCCTTTTGGCTTTTTGACCAACAATATGATCTACCTGTGCAGGACATCCCTTCAGTACATCGCCTACCAAAAGGGGTTATTCGTGGATGTTCCGAATGTGAAAACTGTCAAAAGGTTTTGTTAAATCTCATGATACTTGGTCAGCTTTCTCTTCCCCATTCCTATGTGTTTGAATTCAACTAACGTCTGAAGTCTTGCAGGTCACAGCAAGATGGCGTCCTGAAGCTGCCTGCAGGCCTGTCCTTGACGAGGCTCCTGTATTTTATCCAAATGAAGAGGTATTTCATGTTATCTTTGATGGAATCATTAGCTTTTTTGCTAATACTTGTTCTTTGAGCCAAAACGGCGTCCATATAATTTGATTATTTGGGATACTACTTATAGGAGTTTGAGGATACTCTCAAATATATATCAAGTATACGTAGATTGGCAGAACCATATGGAATTTGCCGCATTGTACCTCCACCATCATGGACTCCCCCTTGCCCTCTTAAAGAAATGGGTGTGTGGCAAAATTCAAAGTTTGCAACTCGAACCCAACAAGTGGATAAGCTTCAAAATCGTGATTCAGGCAAAAAAACTTGCAGAAATCGAAGTATTATGAGGAGGAAAAGGAGAAAGCTCTTGCGGATGGAGGCAGAATGCAGAAACAAAATCGAGCAGTTAGCAGAACCTAGAGAACTTGGACACTGTAACAGTACTGAGAGGTTTGGATTTGTACCTGGTCCAGACTTCACTCTGGAATCATTTCAGAATTATGCTGATGATTTTAAGGAGCAATATTTTTGCATTAGAGACGTGGATGTAGATTTAAGATCACCGCAGTTGGAACCTTCAGTGGAGAACATCGAAGGTGAATATTGGCGAATCATTGAGAAGCCAACTGAAGAGATTGAGGTACTTGTAGTAGATGTAAATTAGCCAAATAGGCAGCCAGTTGCCTTAAATTCTTGTTCTGGAAAATAAAATATTTTATCTCTGCAGGTGCTCTATGGTGCTGATTTGGAGACGGGAGTTTTTGGTAGTGGTTTTCCTAAAACATCATCACCTCCATCAAGTTCTGATTCTAAGGATCAATATGTGAAGTCAGGCTGGAACTTGAACAACTTTGCCAGGCTTCCAGGTTCTGTGCTTGCTTTTGAAAATGGGGACATTTCTGGTGTTCTAGTTCCATGGTTGTATATAGGGATGTGCTTTTCATCGTTTTGTTGGGTAAGATTTTTATTACATCTTTCCAATTAATTCATAATATCCAGACATATACAATTAGCAACAACAACAATGTGGATACTTTTGCCATTATTAACTTATCTAATATTATCATAATTTGTCTTCTCATTGATGTTGGTTTCTATAAGCCATTATATATATTCAATGGCAAATTCTGCTTACTAGTGTTGTATATGAATTGCTTTAGTTTCCTATAATGCCTCGTGTTTCTTTTGTTTGGTAAGTCAATTTACTTTTTTTTTTTTTGGGTCACAGCATGTCGAAGATCACCATCTATACTCGATGAATTATTTACATTGGGGTGCTCCAAAGGTGTGGTATGGGGTCCCAGGTAGTGGAGCCGTAAAGTTGGAGGTGGCTATGAAGAAACATTTAGCAGGTTTATTCGAAGAACAGCCAGACTTGCTTCACAATCTTGTGAGTAATGACTTCTCATGCATCACTTATTTTTCCGAGAAGAAGCTTTGCACTTCTGGCAAAACCATTTTATTGGATGCCTGTCCAACAACCACAGATATGGCATTTCTTTTTTGAATCCCTAATCCTATCTGCTTGATGTCTCATGTTTTTTTTTTCTCTTTCTTCACAGGTTACTCAATTTTCACCTTCCATTTTAAAATCAGAGGGTGTACCAGTTTACCGTTGTGTTCAGCATTCGGGAGAGTTCGTTATCACGTTTCCCCGAGCATATCATTCAGGTTTTAACTGTGGATTCAACTGTGCAGAGGCAGTCAATGTCGCCCCCATTGACTGGTTGCCTCGTGGGCAGACTGCTGTGGAGCTTTATTCTGAACAGAGGCGCAAGATTTCAATTTCCCATGACAAGTTGTTGCTTGGAGCTGCAAGGGAAGCAGTAAAAGCTCAGTGGCATATTTCATTTCTGGGACAAAATACATTAGATAACTTAAGATGGAAAGAAGCATGTGGCCTGGATGGGATCCTAGCAAAGGCACTTAAGGTGAACTCTTTATGTTCAATCTTAGTATGTTTTGCTTTCATAAATGTTTGCTCACTTTATTTTGCCTTTTGATTAGGCAAGAGTTGAAATGGAATGTAGAAGAAGAGAACATCTTTGCTTTTCTCAGTCAAGGAAAATGGATGTGGATTTTGATGCTAACTGTGAAAGAGAGTGCATTGTGTGCCACTATGATCTACACCTTTCTGCAGCTGGTTGTCCATGTTCTCCAGACAGATTTGCATGTCTGAGTCATGCAAAGCAGCTTTGCTCATGTGATTGGAGCACTAGGCTTTTTATCTTTCGTTATGAGATCATTGAGTTGAATGTCCTTGTTGATGCTCTTGGGGGCAAGTTGAGTGCAGTTCATAGATGGGGCCTTTCAGATCTTGGATTGAGTTTAAGTTCTTATGTTTCCAAAGATAAAACACAAAAGCCCTTTACTAGAATTTCCTCAGAAAATATAGATCAGAGGGAGAAGGGGCAACTGAAGCAAAGTAGTTCAACTGGCAGTGAAAAAAATTCTGCTTTATTCCAAGAAGTCAAGGCATCTTCACCTCAGCCATCCTTTGTAGCAGTATCAAAAGAGAGAGAGAGAGAAAAGATAGCACTTAATGCACGTGATTTAAGATGCACAGTTGCTGATCCCTCTTTCCTGCACCAACAAAACAAATCTGCAACCATGTTTCCTACAAAAGACTCATACCTACGATGTAGATCTTCACCTGGAGTATATCAGAGCTTACAGTCTCTTAAAAGATGCAGAAGTTCAGATTCAAGTGCACATAACATTTCTAGTCATGAAAATTCTCAAGGGAGCATGCTTAACACCTGTACACTGAGAACTACTTACATTGAAAACAACTCAGTGGATTGCCCTGTCTTGGTGCCTCAGGGTTTGGGCAACTCAGATAAAATGGCATGCACTACGGGAAAAAATGCATTATCTAATGGTGATGATGTTAAAAATTTAATTCATGCTGGGTATGAAGGAAGAGAGAAGCTGCTTTTGGACAACATAAAGAAACAACCAGTTTTAGAAAGCTCAGAAACTTTTGTTAGGATGACAAAATGTGATGATAAGGTGACTTTCTGCAATTCTCAGAGGGACCCGGTTCAGGTGACACCTGAGACTAGTGCAACTATAATGAGTGAAAAGGATGCCAGCTTGTTAACCATTGTGGGGAAGTCTGGCAATATGCCAAACCCAGTAACCAAACCCAGTAACAGTTTACAAAATCAGCAAGGGTCCTCAAAACAATTCTCAAAGTATAAACTCAATTGCTGTATCAAATGCAGGGCAAAACTCAGAAGTTTTGTCTGCTAAAGAAGAGCATGACTGTACTACTACCAATATCATAACTCCTCTTCAGCAGTCCGGAAGAATGAAAATTGAAGGTGAAATAAAGAGTGAGAAAAATGGTACCGCAAATATCAGAACTCATCTTCAGCAATATGGAAGTATGAAAATTGAAGGTGAAATAAAAGGTGAGAAAAATGGACCAGATTATGTTCATAACTTGATAAACAAAAGAGATTCTATTGCAGCAAGCTTGTCTTGTCCTACAAATAGCATGGATAGGTCCAACTGCCAACAGAAGGGGCCTCGCATGGCCAAGGTGGTCCGGAGGATAAATATTAGTGTTGAACCCTTGGAATATGGTGTTGTCTTGTCAGGAAAGTTATGGTCTACAAGCAAGGCCATATTTCCAAAAGGTATGCTTGCTGGTTACAGTTACGTTTTCAATTACCTTTGAGGTCTGTATTGTTAATTTGCTTCAATAAGCAAACTCTGGGCATCCTAATGCCTTTTTCTAGTCTGCTTTCTACATTGTGTTTTCATTTTCGCTTTTTTCTTTTGGGTTTAGAGTTACCTGCATTACATCACTTTGGTCATGTTTTCATCATCCAATACCCTACAGTGGATTATATTTTGTTTACTTTCATTGTGACTTTTTTCTCTCCTTTCGGTTGTAGGATTTAGGAGTCGAGTAATGTACTTCAGTGTACTTGACCCAACTCAAATGTGTAACTACATATCTGAAATTCTGGACGCCGGACTGCTTGGACCTCTATTTATGGTAACAATTCTGGCCTTATTTGTCAAGCAGTATTTAACTAACTTAAGATGATCAATATCTTAAATAAATGGTTGTCAAACATGCATGTAGGCATAGATTGTGCATAAGAAATAGATTTAATTAACAAGTCGTGCACATGGTTATTCTTAGACTTAATTTAGTACAGATTCAAAAATGTGATCAATCTCGGAATTACTTCTCTTGTGAAAGCCTAATATGGCAGTTTAGTCTATAACCACCTGATGCCAGTCGAGTTATTTGATTCTCTTGAATAATCTTAGACAACCATGCTTTTGCTTTCTCAGCCAATATTCTGATTGTCCCCTCTCCTCTGCTTATATGATTTATGATCCAGTTTAAAGATGTTTCCCTTAATAGGTTTAAATGTATATTCTTTCCTATGCCATGTTCTTTGTATGCCAATCCTTCTTTGCTTAACTAGTTAGAAACCTAAGCTGTCAGAATCCAATATTTCCTACACAGCATGTCCCTGAATTTCTCCAAAATAGAACTGATACAGGGTTAATTGCAATCTGGATTGCTATAAGAAGGGTAAAATTTAGCCATGGGTTTTTGGTGCATCTCAGGTTATCATTAACCAATTGTATACTTCGTCCAGCCGACCTTTTTTTGATGTTTATGCCACCACTTGAATCTTCCTCATTGTGGATTAAAGTGTTTAAGATTCATGTGCTTTTTGCTTGTCATAAATTTCATTTATCTTCCCATATTTGATTCGTTGAATAGATTGTTGAGGCAACGTTCTATCCTTTATGACTTCTCCAGGAACCCTTCTGTGGGTTCTAGTCATGGCAATAGGTAGGGTTGGTCAAAATCCAACCCAACTCAAATTTGATCTAAAATGTTAAGAGACAACCAAAACTGCTGAAGAAAAAATATGAAGCAATAGCTTGCTCATGATTTATCTCTTACCCTCTCTCTCACTTATTTGGAAGGCCTGCTCCTCTTCCGGGCATCATTTTGTTTATATTCTCTAAGTGATGTAACTGACAAGTGAAACACTAATTGGGGTTGATAGGTCGAGTACAAAGTCATATAAAATATTTGGGTTTGATATTTTTTCTTTTCAACTCAATTATGAGTTCAAGTTTTTGGCCTAGCCCATATTTGGCTCAATCCAAACATGACTTGGTCCAATCTGCTGTGACTCTGATGCATCCTGAATTATATGATCTGAAAAAAGGTGAACTGTGGTATCTGAAAAACTTGGGATAGTTGTTTGATGTTTGCTTTGAACTTTCATGCTCCCATCCTCTACCTTCTCTTTCCAACTGACCCAAATTTTCTGAGGAATGTTATATGGACAGCATTGCTTGGCATTCTTTAATGGATGGATGGGTTGATTCTTGAATTTATTTTTATCCTTCTAAAATATCTGAAGAGATTATATTTCAACTTACTGATGTTCCAGGTTTCAGCAGAGCAATGTCCCCATGAGGTATTCTTTCATGTATCTGCCACAAAGTGCTGGGATATGGTTAGAGAACGGGTGAATCAGGAAATCAGGAGACAGCACAACCTGGGAAGAGTTAACCTACCTTCACTACAGCCTCCAGGATCCCTTGATGGGCTTGAAATGTTTGGTTTAACCTCACCAAAAATCATTCAGGTAAAACTATAGTGCTTGTCTATAGTATTCAATTTACTTCTCCTAGAAATGCCATCTTGTTCACTAAATTTGAAGTTGTAATATTATCCTGGTCCTTTCCTTCCGCATGAACATGTTGAATTGCAAGCGCCTCTTCTTTTAATTCATGAGTCTATGCATGAGAACTTAAGAAACTTTCTGAACTTGAATGGACCATCTTCTTGCAGTTGTTCTACCACTTTGAATTCCAGTAATTTTATAGTTGAGTTTTTCTTTTTATTATACAAGATGCACAATATGAAAGACTCCCAACAACATAAAAGGCTGTCAACTTGTTAGTGTTTTAGAAAGATTTAGTGCATGATATATTAATAGGAGTAGCAAGATAGTTGAGAACAAGTAGTAAATGCAACCTCGATCAGAGATAGTACTTCATAATTTGTGTTCATAAGATCTTTATTTGAATTTGCTGCATTTTTTCAAAGTATCCTGAACAATACTTCCTTGATAAGAAGTGAAAATGATGGCAGATCAATCTGGGGAGTTGGGAAATGGTAATCTAGAAAATGATGGGAATAAGCGGTGTCTAAGAAGTCTCTGAATAATGCTAACACACTATAGTCATATCAGATATATGATTTCGTAATTCATAAAGGCTACTCCAACTTCATATTACTATTTGAAATGGGTCGATTGAACACAGAGACCCAGTGGATGGAATTATGGAACATATAATTAGTCAAGTTAAAAGTGACTTAAATAGAATATTATTAAGATAAAATAGAATATTATTATGATGCATCTTGTAGTACCATTGTTCAACAGCTTGAATGTGTGCAGAAGTGGGATAAGTTTTCTTCCAAAGCATATGTGCAACCAAAGTTGAAGAATTCTCCAACTAAATTTTGTACATGCTGCTTTCCCTTTGAATTTTAGGTTTCTCATCAATTATAGGAACCATATATGCTTTCCATGTTCCCGTGTATTGTGTCATTTAGACTTGTTTGTAGTTATCTCCTTACAGAAGCCTTAGTCCTCAAATAGTGCTTCTCAGGCTACCTAAGTGCTATGGGAAAAAGATGTTGCTAGAGATGGCTGAGCATGAGAGACGTGGGGTATAAGTTTACTTGGTGTTTTCTGTAATTAGATTGGGATCACATTTCCAAAGCATTCAGTGTTTCTTTGCCTTTTTTCTATCTCATGTTTGTCTCTGGACTAATGTTGAAGAAGAGCAATTATGGGCTGGGCAACTGAAGAGGTGGGTCCTTTATAGGGGGAGAAAGTTATTTGGAAAACACTGATGTCTTCAGATGTGGTAGTTAGGAGCAAGGTATAACTTGGGCACTTGGTTGCGACCACAGCTCTCATGAAAATTAGATTGTAGAAGTTACGAAAGGCATGGGAAGAAAAATTTATCATTAGACATAGATCATGGGTGCTGCACTTATCTACATGACACCAGAAACAAAAATTAATGGGACATTTGAAGTTATTTGTTGCTAAATATGGTGGTAAGCAGAGATGGTTGAACCAGGAAAGTTTAAATGGTCAAGGATGGGTGTGAGGATTGTAACAAGACTCCAGAGCAGTGTGCGCCCTAAGTAGAAGACTTTGATTACCAAGCTGACATTTTGGTATCAGCTATTCGAGCAAAATTTGACATATTTTCTGGGCATGTTGGTGGAAAATGCACTTTTGCTTAATATAGCTTGAACTAGGTGAAGGAGGTCATTTGGCAAAGTGTGAAGAGCATAGATTGACTAGCTAGTGCAAAATCATGGAGATGACTGAAATTAATGAATCCTGATGTTTCAGAGTTTGACCCTGGATATGTTTTAAACTAGGGGTTTCAAAACTTTAGGCACCTTAGTGTTCCATGTAATAACTAACACAGGAAAAATCTTCGTGGAGCCATATATTTCTAAGGTGTGCAAGATTATGGACAGCCACATCATTGTACTGTCCTTTTTCACTGGCTATTGTTGGAGTGTGCCTGCAGACATACTATAAAAAGACATGGTCTTAGCTTTTTAACAAAATTGTTTCAGTGACCCATGTTAGAGAAAGATGAGGAATTGCTATGGCAGGATGCTGACAAGATGCAACAGGCCTCATCGAAAGAGAGACAAGCTGATCCCGGATAATGAGACAGTCTTTGGCATGAAAAGATATTTTCAGACATGTCTGTCTTTTTTTAGTGTGGGAAAAGGCTTAGATGAGTTGAGTTGAGTTGTGTGGTAAGAGGGGCGAACACCAGAGGTAGAGGTCATACATGCATGAAAACACAGCCTGAAGCATCAGTGCATGTTCCTTTATTTTGTTCATAGTATGGGTCGTGTTTTTTAGGAACTAAAATTTCCACTGCTTAGTTACAAAAGGAATACATATAATCACCAGTCAAAAAATTCACATCAGGTAATACACTACAGGATTCCATGTCCAAGTCTATAAAGCACCTACTTTATACCCCTTGTTAGCTCACCTGACTGGTGTCCATTTAGCAGGATTATTAGTATGGTGGAATGTATTTTCTGGGAAAACAGACCGACTCTGCACCCCAGTGGCTGGCAGATCTCCTCTACTATGTCAATAAGGGCAGGGAAGTCAGGACTCCATAAGAACATTGCTTGGACAAGGAGCTAATCTAACTACAGTTCTATGCTCAGAATCAGCTTCAACCATGACTTGAGACATGATCAATAGGCACCCCAATCATCCCAAACCATGCCATCCATACCTGCTCTGCCATCCACAGCTCTGGATTGTCAAGTCATCATCCTTCATTGTGCATCATCTCCAACCTTTTCTTTTGGGAAAAAGAATTGCTCTCCGCAGTTCTGGATTGTCAAGTATTCATCCTCTATTGCATGTCACCTTTTCTTTTGAAAACAGAATTGCTAGCGATTTCATGGCTTTGATTGCATAGAGTAGGTTTGTCATGTTGGCGCATGCATGCATGCTTTGGTCTTGTTATGCTCACAATTTGTTGAATTCAATCTCTCCATATCTTTGCAACATAGAAAATTAATGGCAACTAAGAATATCCAACAACCCAAAATCAAGAGGCCATTAAGAAGGAACGTTGTAGGCATGTAGTACCAGACTCTTACCTCAAATTAGCTGTTAAAATCTATGGTTCTGGTAGTCTACTTCCAAAATAAGTATTAGATTTACTAGTTTACCTCAAAATTCTCATTAACGGTCCACTGAAAAAATGTTGCAATTTTTCTTCACTCATCTAATATATTTAGTGACCCCTCTTAAAATCTTTTTGCTGATGACTCTTGTTTTTTATTGATTTCTACAGGCTATTGAGGCAATTGATAGAAACCGGGTTTGCTCAGAGTACTGGGGGTCTAGGCCTGAAGTTCCTACTCCAATTGCATCAAATTCTACCATGGACCACAAACCAAGTCTTAAGGATGCCAGAACTGATGCGGCACTTAGAAGCCTATTTAAAAAGGCCGATCAAGAGGAGTTGCATATCTTGCATAGCCTCCTGACTAATGATGAACAGAATTCCAAGCAGGAAATCATTGAAATTCTCAATGAAGAAATTGAGAACTGGTCATGACCGATATTTTCTAGTCTAATGTGGTATTAGTTTGTTGGGTTAGAGAGAATATCCGATGTGATGTTAAATCTTGATGGGGATATTCTGCAAGACTTCAGCATGAGACGTTGTCCTAAGTATTGGGATGAGAACATTCTGTAATTGTTCCATTATCCCGGTTAATGAGTCATGGGATATTTTTCATCCCCAATGTTTGGGTCGGACTGCAGGGCAGCACATCATATTTCATGAAAAAATCGAGGCAGCTCTAGCCGGCAGTTTAAAACCTAGATATCATATCTTTTAGTGTAAGATTTTCAATAGGTGTATAGGTATTCTTTTTTTTTTTTTAATTTATTTATAGAGTAAGCAGGGAAGATAGGAGTGGATTGGCTGCAGGAATTGTATCTAGGAACCTTAGAAATTATTTTAAATATTCATTTTATTTTTCTACGCATCCTTCATTCCTTCTGTGTTTGCTGGAGATGTACTTTCAGGTGTGGTGTCAGCAGCTATGGACCACCGTTGTATGCAAATTGATCTCCTTCTTGGACGCATGCCATGGACATGGACGTGGCTGCTTTATGGCACAGACTTATCAATGGGTTGGGTCAGAGCCAACCCAAACCTAGCCGGACCCAGCTTGAGATGTTGACTGATTATTTCGCTTCAACCTGGTTACCTTCTTTGATATCCGGCAAGATATTTTGATATCGATATTTTTACAATCTTAAAATAAAATAATCTTTCTAAATTTTATATTAGATTTTTTATTATTTGTGCTAGAATTACTAACAAATTTGCTTAAATGATCAGATGTAATTATTCTAAATTTTATTTATGTTTGCTTGCTATCGGTTTAGTTATTATTATTATTATTATTATTATTATTATTATTATTTGGCACAAATGAGTTCTTATGAGTTGGTCATATTGGGTTTTGAATCGAGCTTTACTTGCGCTCGGGCCGAGGAGACATTGGCTCCAAAGCTGGGTCAGCAGCTTATGGTGTTCCTGAGACCATCGCCATGGTTGATTGACAATGAAGTAGGAGAGGATCAAGTTTGAGCGGTAGGTAGTGTTGTAATTGATAAAGCCACGTGTTTAACGTTCGAAACTACCTGACGATAGTTAAAATATACTATCGGATTCGGACTCGGCCTTAGCTTCTAAGGTGGGATATCTTCAGACTCGGCCCAACTTTCAAGGTGGCTGACTTAGCCTCTGTTCCAAGGCGGCCTCATCTTCGGATTCGGCCCTGGCTTAAGGATGGCCTCAACTCTAACAAGATAGGGCCCACTAACTGCCTGTGGCCCATGTGCCTGATAAGACCTAGCCCATTAACCACCTATGATGGAACGAATTTCACTAATTCTGACATTCCGTCCAAAAAGTTATCATCCATCATGAGGTTCTACGTGGCTCTTTCCATTGCTAGATGACAAGGAATATCCATGAAACGGGTAAGAAAGACCCCTGACCAGGTATGAACACTCAAGCACTCAGAGAGCTTCACAATTCTAACGCTCTCTTTCGAGCTTCCTCAAGTTCACGACTGTGATTCTGATCACTGACTTGAGCGTTGGAGGGTCCCCACCAAAATATCCAGTCCTTGAAACTTCTTATAGGTCCTATCTTGGAGAGAAGCTTCATCTGCGACTCACAATGCTCTTACGGACGTTTGTATAAGGTGATCATGCATCAACAGATTGGCGCGCCAGGCAGGGGGTGGGTGCACTAAAGGAAAGATAGCTCTGTAACACTAAGCTGCAAACCCTGCCCCCTCTAAGACAACAATGATGGTGACGCACGCTCAGAAGGCCTTCGCCAGTTATGCTGAAGGCATCCACAATGCTGAATAGTAGGAGGCCACCCTCTCTGCTCCTCCTTCACCGCCAGCTTTGGCTACTCCTTCACCATCAACTTTGGCTACTCTATCTGATCAACTGGCCATCCTCACCCAACAAGTCTAAGCCTTGGTTGCGGTAGTTCATGAGCTACAGAAGCAACACTCGATGGCCACTCAGCAGCAGCCCAGGCCTTCCACATTGCCTACAGCAGCTGCACTAGCTAGCCAACAATCTATTCGTGAGAGATCTCCTTAGAGAGAGGCTCTCCGCCGTCATGCTTCACCTAAGCACCACCACCATAAAGTTTTCAAGAGGCTGCGGTCCCTCGCCCGCTGTTCGAGTAGTCCCTCTCCCAGGCAATGGCATGGGAAGGAGCCCGAGCGGGGACACCGCCGTTGGCACCACTCCTACTCATCTTCTGAATCATCGGATGAGCATATCAATTACAAAGTGGAGAGGCGCTTGGATGAATAATACCGGCGGTTGGAGGAGCTCAGCCAGAGGCCCAACAACCAACCGGAGATGGACTACGACATTCGTCTACCCCTCACTCGCCGTATTATGGAAGAGCCCTTTCCTTTCAGGTTTCACCTTCCTTAGTTGGATCGTATGATGGCACCACAGATCCACTTGACCATCTCGAGAGCTACAAGGCTCTCATGCAAGTTCAAGGGGCGATCGATGCCCTTCTATGTATTGCTTTTTTTACTACCCTAGGGAAGGCTGCGCGCCCCTACTATTTCCATCTACCTTCGCATAGTATCGACTCTTTTTGATAGTTGAAGAGGACTTTCTTGGGGAACTTTGATGCCTATCGGAGGATTCCCTAGGTGGCAGTTTGTTCTCCGTCCAATAGAAGGAGGGAGAACCCCTAAAAGATTTTGTGGACCGTTTTAAGACAGTCGCCATAGAGGTTTATCATCTCGATGATGTTGTGGTCACTTTGGCCCTGAAGTAGAGACTCCGCCTCTCCCACTTCACCTACTCACTAGATAATAAGCCTTCCAGTTTCTACACCGAGTTCCTAAGTCGCGCGCAGAAATATATCCATGCCGACGAAGCTGACTTCACGCGGAGGGAAGATGAAAAAAAGGTCCAATAAGAAGTCGGTCCGCATGGAGCCAAGCGGGCCTCACTCTAAGAAGCCTGAACCCCCGCGCCGACCAGATAATCGGCGATGGAGCTTTGTCCCCAGGGAAGATAACCTCACACCTCTCCTCGCTCCTAGGTTTCACATTCTCATGGAGATCGAGGGTGAGCCTTACCTCCGGCGCCCTCCCCCATTGAAGGAGGGCACCTGCGACATGAGCCGTTATTGTCGTTTCTACCGAGACTACGATCATAATACAGAAGATTATTGCAACCTGAAGCGTGCCATTGAGGAGCTCATTCAGAGGGTCTACCTCAGGAGGTTCATACAGAAAGGAGGACCTCTAGCCGTTTCGATGCTAATGGGACCTCTGCCTATTCAGGCCAACGCCGACAACAATCCGACGGAGAAGACGGTAGGCATGGTTTCCTGGGGAGGCAACTTCTTTCTCTAAGAGACCGAGGGGGATGAGAGCATAGAAAATGTAATCCACTTTTCCAAAGAAGAGCTAGCGGGACTAATGATAGTGTTGTCATCTCCATGACAATCGCTAAACATCCTGTAAAAAGAATTTTAGTCGATAGTAGAAGCTTCGATGATATCCTTACCTATGATGCTTTTCTTCAGATGAGTTTATCTCCTAGCTCTCTCCAACCGATGACAATACCTCTGGTTGGCTTCACAGAAGATTCTGTAAAGGTGGAAGGAAAATTACCCTACTGGTCATGGCAGGGATACCGCCGTGTCAAAGCACGATCCTAATGAGGTTCCTGATGGTCTAAGTGCTATTGGTCTACAATGCCATACTGGGCGACCGTCTAAACATCCTTGATGCGGTGATATCTACTAAATGCCTTTTTGTTAGATTTTCCACCAGTGAAGGGGTTGGCAAGATGTGCGGGGAGCAAAATCCAGTGCAGCTATGCTACCACATGGCTCCTAGCTCTCAGGAGGCGATGGTTCCACCAACCTCAAAGCTGGTTAAGCGCCTGCTGACCTTCCCACTAGGAGATGAGCTGGCGAAGATGATGTAAATCGGCAAGCTTCTTCCCATGAAGGCGAAGAATCAACTCCTCACCTTCTTACGTACGAATTCAGACATCTTCACCTGGTCGGCGTCGGACATGCCCGACATACCTTCGGAGGTAATTACTCAAGCTCAATATTGGCCCAAGGTGTCGACCCATCCGTCAAAAAAAGAGAAGTTTTGCCTCTGAGCGACAAAGGGCCATTGATGAAAAAGTCAATAAATAACTTGCTACCGACCACATTCGGGAAGCATACTATCTGAAGTGGCTGACTAATGTAGTAATGGTGCGCAAGGCGAATGGAGCTGAAAGATTTGCATCGACTTCACTGACCTCAATAAAACATGTCCGAAAGACAGCTTCCTGCTGCCTCGGATTGATTAGTTGGTTGATTCCACATCTGGCCATGAACTCCTCATCTTCATGGATACCTTCTCCAGATATAATCAAATAAAAATGAACCTGAAGGATGAGGAAAATACCTCCTTCATCACCGAAAAGGGCATTTACTGCTATAAGGTAATGCCCTTTGGTTTGAAAAATGCAGGGGCCACTTATCAGAGATTGATGAATAAGGTCTTCAAAAACCAAATTAGGCACAGCATGGAAGTGTATATGGATGACATGCTGACTAAGAGCACCTGCACCACTGATCATGTTGCTGATCTGGAGGAGACTTTCAATAATCTCCGATGCTACCAAATGAAGCTCAACTCTCGCAAGTGTGCATTTGGGGCCACTGCTGGAATGTTCCTGGGCTTTTTGGTAACCCAGCAGAGGATTGAAGTGAATTCAAAGAAGATTCAAGCCATTCTTGATATGAGGCAATCAACCAATAAGAAGGAGGTGCAGTGACTCACAGAAAGAGTAGCTTCTTTAAGCCATTTCTTGTCGAGATCGACTAAGAGATGTCTGTCTTTCTTCAAAGCTCTGCACAAGGTGAATGGCTTCAAGTGGACGGAGGATTGCCAGAAAGCCTTTGGAGAACTGAAGGAGTTCTTGTCCACCCTACCTTGCTGTTAATTAAAGCCGAGGGAGGGGGAGAGCCTTTTTTCTTTACCTCACCGCCTTCCCAGAAGCGGTCAGCTCCGTTCTCGTGCGCCTCGACTTCGATGGAGCGTAGAAGCCTGTCTACTATACTAGCAAAGTGCTTCATGACGCGGAGGTCAGGTACTCAAAAATTAAAAAAATTATTTTTGCTCTAATTATCTCCGCTTAGAGTCTCAGGCCATATTTTCAAGCCCATCCGATCGTGTTGCTTACGGACCAACCCCTCAAAGCTATACTAGCTCATCCTGACACCTCTGGTCAATTGTCTTAATGGACAATCAAAATAGAAAAATTTGACCTTTCGTTCCAGTTGAGATCAACCTTGAAGTCCTAGGTGTCGGCAGATTTCCTGGTCGAGTGCACATGGACCGAGGAACAGCACGAAGAACCCCCAATGATATGTTTAGACACTGAGCCCGAGAGGGCAATGGAGACCTGAGTTCTCCATGTAGATGGCACCTTCAACTCCCAAGGGAGCAGAGCGGGTCTTATTCTTGCGAGCCCGGAAGGCACAGTGTTGGAATACGCCCTTTGTTTTCTATTCAAGGCTATAAATAATCAAGCCGAGTATGAAGCCCTATTGGTCAGAATAAAGCTCGCATGGAAGCTCAAAGTAAAGCGCCTCATAGCCTTCACCGACTCCTAGCTCATCTTCGGATAAATCATTGGAGAATATAAAGCTCGAAACCCTATTATGTCTCAATATCTGAATAAGGTCAGGTCATAAACCTTCTCATTAACCCATTTCACCATCAGTTACATTTCCAAAGGCGAAAATGCAAGACCTGATGCCCTATCGCGATTGGCCACTTCGATGGATAATGCTCTGGGAAGAATGTATGTCGAGCATCTGGACACTCCGAGCATTGACACAGCAGAAAAGGTTCTGCCAATCACACAGGAGTCAACATGGATGGATGCCTACATTCGCTACCTCATCGATGGCACTATTCCAGTTGATCGCATGGAAGCCAGGCTACTCAAATGGAGGGCCGGCAAGTTCGTGCTGCTGAATGGGCTCACCATGCGAGAAGATGCTGCTGAGCTGGTCTGAAAGTGCGACAGCTACCAACGACATGCCAATGTCCAATGATTGTCATCCTCTCAACTGAACCTGCTTTTGGCCCCGTGGGCCTTCGCTCAATGAGAGATGGATATCTTTGGACCATTCCTCCAGCTTTGGGTCAGCAAAGGTTTTTGCTTATCACCATCGACTACTTTACCAAATGGGTCAAAGTTGAAGCATTAGCCAAAATTACCGAGAGTAAGATGAAGTCCTTCTTTTGAAAGTCTATCATCTGCCGTTTTGGGCTACCCCACATCATCATCACCGATAACGGTCGGTAGTTCGACAATGCTACATTCAAGATATTCAGCGCTGAGTTGAATATTGTCACCGATTCACTTCTGTTGGCCATTCACAGACCAATGAAGAAGCCAAGGTCATGAATCAGACCATTCTTCAGGGGCTCAAAATCCGGTTTGATAAGTTCAAGGGCAGATGGATGGAGGAGCTTCTGAGCGTGCTATGGGCGTATCATACAACCCCAAGGATCCCCATAGGAGAAACTCCCCCAGCCTCATGTTTGGATCAGAAGCAGTCATCCCTGTGGAGATCGGCCTTTCGAGCCCTCGGGTGAAGTCATATAATGAAGAAAACAATCCCACTCAACTGAGACCTAGCCTCGACTTCATCGACGAGGCGTATGATCGGGCACGGCTCAAAATGGCTGCATTTCACTAGCGAGTGACAAAATATTATAATGCCCGCATCCATCCCAAGACATTTCATCCCGGAGACTTAATCCTCAGAAGGGCCGAAGTATCCAAGCCAACGGAGGGGGGCAAGCTATCTCCAAACTGGAAGGGGCCCTATCAGGTCACTAAAGTACTTCATCAAGAAGCATACCGAATCGAAGGGCTCAATGGGTGGCCAATCCCTCACACCTAGAACGCAAATAATCTCCGCCATTATTATCAGTGATGTATGCATTCAGCTAATGAAAATAAGAGGAGCTTCAAATACTGCCTTCTCATCGGACTTAAAAGTTCAACAAACCCCCAGGCTGACCGAAGAAACCCTCAAGATGGATCTAAAAGGCTCTCGATGGTCTCGTGACTATCAGGTCAACCCCGGGCCGATCGAAGAAACTCTTGAGGTAGTTCAAGACCTTCGATGGTTCTGACGACTCTCGAGTCAACCCCCAGGCCGAACGAAAAAACCTCCGAGGCAGTTTCAAAAGGTTCTTGATGGTCTCGCTATTATCAGGTCACCCCCGGGCTGGCCAAAGAAACCTCCGTGATGGTTCAAAACCTTCGATGGTTTCAACGACTCTCGAGTCAACCCTTGGACTGGTCGAAGAAACCCCCAAAGTAGTTCTAAAAGGCTCTCGATGGTCTTGCGACTATCGGGTTACCCTTGGGCTGGAAAAAAGAAACTCTCGAGGCGGTTCAAGACCTTCGACGGTTCCGATGTCTCTCGAGTCAACCCCGAGGCCGACCGAAGAAACCCCCGAGGCGATTTCAAAAGGTTCTCGATGGTCGCACGACTATTAGGTCACCCTCAGGCTGGCCGAAGAAACCCCCGAGATGGTTCAAAACCTTCTATGGTTCCAGCGACTCTCGAGTCAACCTCCGGGCCGATCGAAGAAACCCCTGAGGCGATTCCAAAAGGCTCTCGATGGTATCGCGACTATCAAGTCACCCCTGGGCTGGCCAAAGAAACCCTCGAGGCAGTTTAAGACCTTCGATGGTTCCGACGACTCTTGAGTCAACCTCCGGGCCAGTCGAAGAAACCCCCGAGGTGGTTCCATAAGGCTCTCGACTGTCTCGCGACTATTAGGTCTTCCCTGGACCAATCGAAGAAACCCTCGAGGTGATTCAAAACCTTCGATCGTTCCGATGACTCTTGAGTTAACCCTCGGACTAGCCGAAGAAACCCCCAAGATGGTTCCAAAAGGCTCTCAACGGTTTTGTGACTATCAGGTCACCCTCGGGCTGGCCAAAGAAACCTCCGAGGCAGTTCAAGACCTTTGATGGTTCCGATGACTCTTGAGTCAACCCTCAGGCCGGCCAAAGAAATCCTCGAGGTAGTTCCAAAAGGCGTTCGACGACTTCAGCAGCTCTTGGGTCACCTCTTGGGCCGATGCGAAGAGACCCTTGGGGCGGTCTCAAAAGCTTTCAAGTTTGGCTCAGCAATCCACAATCAGCATTGGCACCCTACGATCACTTTGGCAAATGCCTAAGGGGCAGAAGTGGGCTCAACCATCCCTAAAAAGTCTACGCAAGCCTCAAGCCAGGCTGCTAACTCCCGAGATGAGTCAAGGTGGATGGGACAAGCCCTATCAAGCCTAAAGACCAAGGTCGAGATGTGAGTGCAAAAAGACGAGGATGCTACAAAAAGCTTAGTACACTATGCTTAGACAAAATATTTCTTTCATTGATACTCAAAAATGTTATACAAGAAAGCCAACCTGAGTCGGATTACATCAAAATAAAAAAAAAAATACAAAAGCCTATGGCTTGGCAAGCCCCGATATGTCCTCGGTGCCATCCCTCTCCGGCTCCTCACCTTCCTCGGGATCTTCAGGCTGAAAGTCGTCAAGTCCGGCAATCTTGAAGACCCAAGAGATCTTATCCTTGCAATGTTCAAAGCCTTTGAAGTAGGTGTCAATGGCCGCCTCACTCATTTCTCTAGCAAAATTAGTGGAGCCCTTGTAGTGCTCCACCGCTTTCCGAGCCTGGGCCTTGGCAACGGTCATCTTCTCCCAGGCGGCCCGGGCATTCGCCTCTGCAACAACCACTTTCTCCTAAGTGGCCTGGGCCTCCGCCTCTGCCTTTTCAGGCCACTCCTTAGTGTCGCCCAACTTGAGAAGAACATTCTTGAGCTTCTCTTCAGTGGGCCTCAACTTCGCCATGGCCTCCACCAGTTTGGCCTCAGCGATCCTGGCCTTCTTCTTGACCTCCTCCAACTGTGCTTCCTAGCTGCAGTTCTCCTTCTGGGCGGCTCGAAGCTCGCCGGCCGCTGTCGCCTCTCGGGCCACAACTTCGGCCAACTCCTTGGCCAAGCTATCGGCCTAGGCTTGGGCAGTGGCCGCTTCCCTTCGGGCAAGCCCGAAACTATTGGCGGTTCGAAAGCAAGCATCCTAAAGGATGAAGATGCCATTTGCCATCTACAAAAATTAGTTGGTTAACGCCTGATCCAAGTCAATACAAAAATAGATGATACAAAAATACTTACCCGAAGCACGACAGTGTACAAGGTATCGAGGGTGTTGGTGATTGGTCCGCGATAGAGATCCTTCTAAAAATGTGAGAGGCAGACATGCTCCAACAAGCGCTCCACCAACCAACCACTGTTCATCGTCGATAGCCTCGACGGTGGTATCCCGGGTTGGGCCCCTGCGGCGATGGTAGGGGCGGGCTCTCCATCGAACGCCGGCAGGGCTGCCGGCGTTGCCTTGCCTTCGACCTCAACCACCGGCAGTGCCTCACCATCGGCCTCCTCCCTCGACCTGGCAATAGTTGTGGGCTCATCCTTCATCGGTTCTGCTAGAGCCGACTGGATGTCCCTCATTGGCTCTGCCTCAACCCCAATGGAGGAGTCCCCCCTATTGGTGCCTCGATCGGGGACTCTCTCTTTTTGGCTCCCCTACGGGTGCAGCTTCAGATGGAACCGCAGGGGCCCGGGCGGGTTCACTCTGAACCTTCCAGCAAGGCCTCTTGGATGCTAACCTCACCACGTCACCAGCGGCCTCCCTCCTCCTTCGGGCGCCCACCCTCAGCTGCTTGGATGAAAACCTCATTGTTGCATAAAAGATCAAAGGTTAAAAGAAAGGGGGGGGAGAGAGTATTGCGCTCACTGGGCACCGATGCTACGCCGGCCTTGCAGAGATTACTTTCAGACAACAACTCCTAGCAAGATGGAATATGAGAAGACACCAACAAATCAAAAATCTTTGTCTCTCTCATCTATGGCCAAGTTCCTTTTTAGAATGATATCGGGACTCCCTCAGCCCATCCTCACTCCGTCCATATGTGCGTAGAAGAAACGGGATTTTCATCCCTTGATTTTGAGGGCAGGTCAAGTTTAAGGGTCCTTTTAGGTTTGGAGGCGAAGCTCCACCACCCAGCTTTGTTATGATGATGGAGTTTATACAAAGCCCAAAATAAAGAAATTTGGACATAAAGACCATGAAAATGATAGAGTACAATGAAGGCGCAGATGATCTGAATAGAGTTCGGAGTCAACTACGCCGGGACAAGGTCATATCTATCCAAAAGATTGAGAATGAAAGGGTAAAAAGGAAGACGAAGCCCACTCTTAAAAAATTCCTCGTACAGGGCAACTCCATCGGACTGGCTAGAGGTCACCCTATCATTAGGCTCGGAAGTAGATAGACGAACACTGTCAGGGACCCTATACCTAGCCCTAAAGTTCTTTATTTCCTCGGGGGACATGGTAGAGGCGATCCCATCTGGACCTGCCGAACTAGAAGTGGTGGCTGGAGGAGGCACTGGACAGACTGGTGGTGATGGAGAAACCTTGGGTGGCTCCTGGGTCACGATCGCCAGGGGGTCACGGATGGAGATACCACCGGCTGCCCGATGTCGTGCCTGGAGGATTTCATCATCGAAAAACTTAACCATGGGCCTCTTACCTTCCTATTGGTATGAGGGTCCATGAGGAAGAAAAGCAAAGAATAAGAAGGCAAGAAAGACTGACCTGGATTTAGAAAGAAAGAGTAGAAGGCTCAAGACTCAGAGGGTGAAAAGAGCACAGAAAGAGTACCAAAGGCGTAAAAGGCTCGAAGGGACAGATGGGATGATCTTTAATACGCAATTTTTGAAATGTTTCGTTCGATGCAAGTGCCACAAACACCCCTGAGTGGGGGTGATGTCCAGCTGTCAAATGACCCTTCACCGCTCAAGATACGATGCCTCCATGACATCGGGGAGAACGTAATCCACGGCTAATGATGGAACATTGGTGATGGTGATCTCATAATGGAACCCCACCTTTTTCATCATTCGAGAAGCATTTTTCTCGATCTTCCCATGGGCAACGTTGCTTCTTTTATCTATCCTTAAATGAGGAAGGGACTTCAAAGAGACCCTACCTTCTGAGGGGCGCATGCCCACCCCCAATGATTAATGGCGCACCAAGCTTAATGATAGTGAGAGACTTATGCTCCTTTCATTTAGCGGGCATGGAACACGTGACCGTTAAAGCTCAGGAGCAGGGGGACATCTGATGTGGTTGATAAAGCCATGTGTAAGTTAACGACTGAAACTATATGATGGCGAAAGTTGAAAGGATACTACCGAATTCGGTCTTGGCCCCGGCTTGCAAGGGGGCCTCATCTCTGGACTTGGTCTTGGCTTCCAAAGCGGCTGTATCTATGGACTCAGCCCCGGCTTTCTAGATGGCTGACTCAGCCCCGATTCTAAGGTGTCCTCATCTCTGGATTTGGCCCCGGCTTCCAAGGGCGGCCTCAACTCTGATAAGACAGGGCCCACTAACTACCTGCAGCCCATATGCCTGATAAGACCTGGCCCACTAATCGCTTGCGGTTCGTATGTCTGATGGAACGAAACTCACTAATACTGATATTCCATCCAAAAAGTCATCATCCATCATGAGGCTCCACGTGACTCATTCCATTGCTAGATGTCAAGGAATATCCATAAAACGGGTAAGAGGGACCTTTAATTATGTATAAACACTCAAGTACTCAGAGAGCTTTATAATTTAACTCTTTCTTTCAAGCTTCCTCAAGCTCACGACTGTGATTCTGATCACTGACTTGAGTGTCGGAGGGTTCCCACCGGAATATCTGATCCTCGAGACTTCTTGCAGATCCTGTCTTGAAGAGAAGCTTCATCTATGACTCACACACTCTTACTGATATTTGCATAAGGTGATCAAGCGTCAACAGATAGGGTTGGAGAGGGGGAAAAAAGGAGGCGAGGAGGTAACGTTCCCCATGCCCCATGCCTTGGACTTACTGTGTGAGCATTGTGATATTCTAATGTTAAATTTTGGTGTGGTCACTTTTTGACCCATTGATTGATAATACTGAAGAAGAATTTGTTTTCACATAGCTCTTAAGTAATTGAAAAAAAAATACTATATTTTATCATTTAAATTCTTCTTTACATCAAGTTCTTTCTAAAATATTATATGCAATAGTGGAACCACAAGATAAAAGTGGAGCCTTCAGCTATTTGTAGAAATGCGCGTAATTATGTACTAATTTTTACAGGAATTTTATATATGCATCTAAGACGTTCAACATGCCTTGCATCATGATACAAAATGATGGATTGATGAGTGGAGGATATTTTTTATTAAAAAAATAACATTTATATGAACTACAATGTGACACATAATCATGAGATATCCAATGATCCTATGGACCATGTTTGCTTTTGTTAGATTTATCCAGAACCCTACCTCAGGTTGATGGTCTGCTTATTGGCTTGCAAAATCTTAAGTTATTTTTTTGACCTCCTTAATCTTATATGTGAGTATTAGTAATTTTTTTAGTATATAGTCAATGTGACATTAAATTTAACATGAATTTTCATGTACTTTTTTCTATTCAAATTCTAACATCCTTATAATACAAGGGATTCTTATTTAAAATCACATCTACATTTAATGGAATCTAATCATAATCATATGGAGTCCGTATGTAATGTCCCTCGATCTATATGGCTATACACTAAGTTCGCTTTAATGCTATTTGTAATAATATAGGATCTCATCCAAAAGACTGATTAAGAAATTATTAATTGGATTCCTTGATTGTATATAAGATTCGAGAGGGGGGCTTATAAGAGAGGTTAGGAGAGAAGATTCTAGCACTCTTACGTTGTAGATAAATTGGGTCAGGTTGGATTAGACCTAATCTTAATCGAACTCAATTTTATATTTAGATTATGATTTTGGATCCAGACTCGATCCATTTATGATTTAATTTAAGTTTATGAAAAGAAATTTAAACCCAATAGCACATTTAAGTTTATTTGGGGTTAAATATAATTCAAGTCAAACCTAAAATGTTACGGTTTAGAATGAGTTTTGTTGCCACCAAGTCGCATTCCTTCAACATCGGGAAATGAAGAGCCTTCTTTCGAATGGAGTTCCTGCAAGAAAGTCCTCGGGGACCAGTTGCACCAGTGGGAACCCTTCAACGCTCAAGTAAGCCACTCGGAAACAGTCAAGAAAAAGCTAATAGGAAATAGCTAAAGAGCTTGAGTTCAGATCCCTTTCCTCATTGTGAGTGAAGGTTCTTATACTTGTTCAAAGATCCCCCTTTCCCATTTTGGGAAGGTGGCTAATTCTATGACGTTGTTGTCTGGTAGTGGACAGAGGGCCAAGCTGACAAAGATGGATCGCAATTGACACTAATCATGTCAGAGGTATCCTACCCTGCCAGCTCCCTGCCAAGCACAGCACCACAGGTGGCAGGTGGGCAAAGTCGCGTCAGGCATGCGCTGCTACAGATAGTGGCCACGCGCAGTTGCAGATAATTAGTGGGCCATGTAGCAGTTGCAGTTGATTAGTGGGCCACATGGTGGTGTCAGGCAGCTTGAGGTAGTGGGACCTAGAGTCGAGGCCAGGGAGACCTGGGTTTGAGGCTGAGGGAACTTGGGGTCCGAAGTCAAGAGGACCTGGAGTCCGAGGCCGAGGGGGTCTCAGAGGCTGAGGTCGAGGGGGCCTCGGAGTTCGAGGTCGAGGGGACCTGGGGTCCGAGGCTGAGGGGACATGGGTGTTAGTAATAGTGCCCTAGGCCTATTGTATGGACATGGTATTTTGAATATTTATGAACATTTACTATTATCATAATTTGCATGTTTATTATATAATAATGTCCTTGAATAATATTATGAATTATTCTAAATGTCCCTAATCGGTTATTATTGTGGGAATAACAATAAATTAAGATTAGTATGAAATTTGATTGATATTCATGAGATGAATATGTGTATGAGATACAAATCAAATTTATATGTATTTGTTGAGAACAAATATTGGACAAGACCCGCCTTGAGATTAATACATGGATCAAAGTCATAAGTTAATCTCTAGTAGTTGTGTCATTAAATCCTTAGACCTGAGATTGCCATAGTTCTCAACATGAGGAATATTATGTTTTGACATAATCAAACGTTGTCTTTAACCGGATGATTATAAAGATTATGATTGAACATAATAAGAATCATGTAGTGAGATGTGAGTGATTAAGATGGAATTTGTCCCTCTTATTATAAGAGAGATATCTCTGGGCCCCTCGATGATTGAGACTGAGAAATGCATGGCCATGCTCAAATGAATTGATGGAGATCAATATCATTTGTTTAGTCAGTCTAATTGGGTTTCGAGAAATTAAAGATAGAGAGATATAAGGTTGACTTTATCCATGCCTTATATTCTATCAAGATATCATGTGACAAAAGGATTATGTTAATAGCTACTTTAAGGTTGTCTCGGAACATGAGCTTTTCATTTAACTTGGGTAGTCATAATGTCTTGCTAGAGGCCGCTTATGACTTGTAGGTTCAAAATGTGATTTAGGCCTACTGCCAACGTTAATTGAACCTATAGGGTCGCACACTAAGAACGGACAATAATGGTTACGATTTGTTACTCTCTATATAATTTAAAATGATGAGATTATTTTAAATTACAAATAATAATTAGTTGTCATTTAGATTCGAGTTTAATTTTGAGAAAATTTAAATTCGTAATTTAAATTGTGACAAGTAATTAAATTGTTACATTTTCTTATTGGATAAGGAAATAATCCATAAAGTTTTTTTTGGTTAAAATATATATTCCTTATTTTGTAAGGAAAGGATTTAAATTGTTATTATTTAAAAGGAGTTTTAAATAAATATCAATTAAAATCTTAGTTAACCAAAATTCCTAGCAGGCTTGTATATATGTTCGATATATACGTTTTAGAGTCTGTGGGGCATTTGAAAGGTAACGTCGATTGGGGCATTTGAAAGGTCACGTCGATTGGGGCATTTAAAAGCGTCATATCTTTTGCCTTAAAGATGAAAAACAGAGAGTTGAAAAATGGGTTCATTTTTGTGAAAAATGGAATGGTTGAACTAGCATTCAAAACCATTTTGGTGTCCGTTCGTGTGTGGATACTTGTAGAGGGTGATCGTCTTTCTGAAAGGCAGCACCTTTGAAGATCCGAGAAAACCCAACACAAGAACAGAAGGATTACATACTGATTAAAAAGGTAATAACAAAAGGTAATATTTTTGTTTATCCTTCTTTCGGTTTTTATGAAACGCATGTGATTCTTGGTGGGTTATAAATTTATTTTGTTTCCGCTGCAATTTTATTCCAATTAGATTGGGATTTTTCATTCCGTAACCCAACAGTGGTATCAGAGCCTCTTGCGTTTTCATAAAAATCGAAACTGCCATGTTTGATTGTATGTATGAGATGTATATGATCTTGGCATGGTTTGCGTTCTTGTATATATATATGATATTAGTGTTTGCACGAACGACATAGATAATAGGTTTTCTAAGGTGTTAATTGATGAATCTGTTTCCTGTAAGGATTCGTTAATATGATTAAAAATCCGAATGGGATATTGCAATTAAAGTGTTTAATATCTTGATATATGATTTCGGTGATGTCTTAATTAGATTAATACATGAACTGAATTCACATATCAATAAGGATTTATCAATTGCTGTTTATGGTGGTGCGGATGTGAGCCTTAAATTTATTGATGAGATCAATAAAATCAAATTTTAGGATGAAACTTTATTGTATCTCCAAATTTTAGGAACCGCAGTACTACCTAATCAGAGCGCCTTGTAAATTTAATTGGTTTTAAAAATATGCATATTTGCATGGTGTGTTGCTTTGCTTTGTATGGTGCATGGTATGGCCTTGTGACCAATATGATTGGCAGGTTTTTATTATTCTTTTACAAGGGTTGTAATTATCATATATATGGCCTGCGTGCTATTTTGTTTCATTATAATTTTTCTTTTACTTTTAGTAGTATTTGTTTATTTATTGTAATAAAGCAAGAAGACAAAGCAAACCATTTAAAATCCTGCAATCCAACCATGGTGATAGAGGAGCTAGGTGTCTATGCACATGATGATGGTCAAGTAGACATTATGGTGTTGCTCATTATTACCTAGGATTGACCATTGATCTTCATATTGGCTTATGAAGATCAATCTTGATAAGGTCATACTATGACATGTTTATTATATACATGTATGAGATGCTATGTATGATGTTTCATAAGTATGTGATGCTATGTATGATATCAATGAGTATGTGATACTAAATGCATGATGAGATCTGTTAATCTATCTAGATCCCTCACATAAAATCTTAAGTTGACATGCCATCCATATTTGAACACTTGTCAAGGCTTTTATCACCTTAATGTGGGTTCTACCAAAGTAGAAGTACATTGGGTTACATTAGTGAGGCAAGATGGGTAATGGTGCTACCCATATGTTTAAAAATGGTTTAACTTAATTAGGTTATCAAAACGGTTTTGGGCCTAATGGCATGAGATGGGATTTAAACATGCCGAGACATATGATGTCATAATCCCATAAATTTCTAAGAGTTGCATGAGTTGCAATTGGTAAGAGTTACCTACCTAAAAAACTTAATTTTAAGCGTCATGCCAAAGCTGACTTAAAGTTGAGTATAAATATGGATCTTAGCTCACTAAATTAATATGATTTTATCATTGAGGGTTGTTAATTTAGTGGGAGTTTTTCATAATCAAAATACTTAACGAACTTTGCATTTATTGTAGATGGCCAACAATGATAACAATTCTACTATGTCACTGCGATCAATCCTTGCGAAGGACAAACTTACTGGGACTAATTTCCTTGACTGGTTTCGAAATTTGAGAATTGTTCTCAAACAAGAAAGGAAGCTTTATGTCCTGGATCAACCTCACCCTGAAGAACCAGCCGATAATGCTTCTAGAGCTGAAAAGAATGCTTATGAGAAGCATCATAATGACTCTATTGATGTTGCATGCTTGATGCTAGCTACCATGAGTTCTGAACTTCAGAAAGATTTGGAAAACATGGAAACTTATGATATGATTGTCAATCTAAAGGAAATGTTCCAGCAACAAGCAAGGCAAGAAAGGTATGATACTACCAAGGCATTGCACTCTTGTAAAATGGCTGAGGGTGCTTCAGTTAGCGCTCATGTGTTGAAAATGAAAGGCTATATTGAGCACCTTGATAGGCTTGGATTTCCAATGAGCCAAGAGTTGGCAACAGATTTGATCCTAAATTCACTTCCTGATAGTTATGATCAGTTTATCATGAACTATAACATGAATGAAATGGACAAATCAATTTCTGAGCTGCATACGATGCTTAAAACTGCTGAACAGAATATTAAGTCCAAGCCTGGCCATATTCTGATGGTTCAAAAGGGAAAGGGCCTTATGAAGAAAAGAAAAGGAAAGGGTAAGGGAAGGGCTGGAAAGTCCAATGCTCAACCCAAGCCCAATCCTAAACCCAAGGCTAAAGCCCCAAAGGAGGGTGTCTGTTTCTTTTGCAATGAACCTGGTCATTGGAAGAGAAACTGCAAGCTGTATTTGGAGGATCTAAAGAAGAAGAAGAAGACTGGTGAGACCGGTTCTTCAGGTATTTATGTTATAGAGATTAATTTCTCTCCTTCTAGTTCCTGGGTATTAGATACTGGATGTGGATCTCACATTTGCACAAATGTGCAGGGGCTCAAAAGGAGTAGACAACTGAAGAAGGGCGAAGTTGATCTTCGAGTAGGCAATGGAGCAAAAGTTGCTGCTTTAGCTGTAGGAAGTTATGAACTTTCTTTGCCCAGTGGGCTTTTGTTAGTTTTGAACAATTGCTATTATGTTCCTACAATGTGTAGGAATATTATTTCAGTTTCTTGTTTGGATAATGATGGTTTTTCTTTTATTATTGAGAATAATAATTGCTCCATTTATCATAAAGACATGTTCTATGCAAATGCCGAATTACTAGATGGTCTTTATGTTTTGAATCTTCAAAAATCCAACAATTCTTCTGTCTATAACATAACTACTAAGAAAGTTAAGTCCAATGACTTAAATTCAACCTATCTTTGGCATTGTCGCCTTGGCCATATAAATGAGAAACGCATATCAAAACTCCATCAAGATGGACTTTTGAACTCATTTGATTTTGAATCATATGATACATGTGAATCTTGTCTATTGGGTAAGATGACAAAGGATCCCTTTACTGGACACAGTGAAAGGGCCAATGAATTATTGGGCCTAATACATACAGATGTATGTGGACCATTAAGTTCAGAAGCCATAGGAGGTTACAAGTACTTCATTACATTTACTGATGACTTCAGTAGATATGGTTATGTCTACTTGATGAGACACAAATCTGAATCATTTGAAATGTTTAAATCTTTTCAATATGAAGTACAAAACCAACTTGGCAAGACAATCAAGGCACTTCGATCTGATCGAGGTGGAGAATATTTGAGCCAAGATTTTTATGACCATCTTAGAAGTTGTGGAATCATTCCACAGCTAACTCCTCCTGGAACACCGCAATGGAATGGTGTGTCTGAAAGAAGGAATCGAACCTTATTAGATATGGTTCGATCTATGATGAGTCTAACAGATCTTCCACTTACCTTTTGGGGTTATGCACTTGCCACAGCTGCGTTCACACTAAATCGAGTTCCAACCAAAGCGGTTGAAAAGACGCCATATGAGATGTGGAATGGTAAAAAGCCCAGTTTGTCTTTTCTTAAGATTTGGGGTTGTGAAGCTTATGTAAAACGTCAAGTTTCAAATAAGCTGGAACCCAAGTCTGATAAATTTTTTTGTGGGATATCCTAAAGAGACTAAAGGATACTACTTTTACAATCCCATTGAGAACAAAGTGTTTGTTGCTCGGAATGGTGTCTTTCTAGAAAGGGAATTTATTTCTAAAGGAACCAGTGGGAGCAAGGTACAAATCGAAGAGATTCGAGAACCACAAGATAACATTGAACCGCCTGTGGATGCTCAAAGTCAACAAACCACTGTTGACACACCACCTGTAGCACAAAAGTTACGTAGATCTGATAGGATACGTCATGAGCCCGAGAGATATGGATTTCTTGTGACTGATAATCATGATGTATTGTTAGTGGATCAAAATGAACCTACTACCTATCAAGAGGCTATGTTAGATCCAGACTCTGAGAAATGGTTAGAGGCCATGAAGTCTGAAATCCAATCCATGTATGATAATCAGGTATGGACCTTGATTGAGCCACCTGAAGGTACAAAGACTATTGGGTGCAAATGGGTTTTCAAAAAGAAAACTGACATGGATGGTAAAGTGCATACTTACAAAGCAAGGCTAGTTGCAAAAGGTTTCAAACAAACTCATGGTATAGACTATGATGAAACTTTTTCACCTGTAGCCATGCTTAAGTCTATTAGAATTCTTATTGCCATTGCTGCATATTATGACTATGAGATTTGGCAAATGGATGTTAAAACAGCGTTTCTTAATGGAAACTTACTTGAGGATGTGTACATGACACAACCTGAGGGTTTTGTACAACCTGAGAATTCTAGTAAAGTATGCAAGCTTCAAAGATCCATTTATGGTTTGAAGCAGGCTTCTCGGAGTTGGAATCTTCGTTTTGATGAATCAGTCAAAGAGTTTGGATTTATCAAAAATGAAGATGAACCTTGTGTTTACAAGAAAGTTAGTGGGAGCGCCATTGTATTTCTGGTCCTATATGTTGATGACATTTTACTCATTGGGAATGATATCCCTACCTTGCAGAGTGTCAAGTCTTGGTTAGGGAAATGTTTCTCAATGAAAGACTTAGGTGAAGCTGCCTATATCCTAGGGATAAAGATCTATAGAGATAGATCTAAGAGGCTGATTGGTCTAAGTCAAAGTACTTACATAGACAAAGTACTGAAAAGGTTCAGTATGCAAGATTCCAAGAGAGGATACTTGCCTATGTCTCATGGTATTACACTTAGCAAATCTCAGTGTCCTAACACAAAAGATGAGCGAGAGCGCATGAGTAAGATTCCTTATGCTTCAGCAATAGGATCTATCATGTATGCTATGTTGTGCACTAGACCAGATGTCTCTTATGCTTTAAGCATAACGAGTAGATACCAGTCAGATCCCGGTGAGAGTCACTGGACGGCGGTCAAGAACATTCTTAAGTATCTGAGAAGATCTAAAGATATGTTCTTGGTGTATGGCGGATTGGAAGATGATCTAGTTGTAAGTGGTTACACAGATGCAAGCTTTCAATCTGACAAAGATGATTTCGATCGCAGTCAGGATATGTGTTTTGTTTAAATGGTGGTGCTGTTAGCTGGAAGAGTTCGAAGCAAAGCACTGTTGCTGATTCTACAACTGAAGCTGAATACATAGCAGCATCTGATGCAGCAAAGGAAGCAGTTTGGATCAAGAAGTTCATTACTGACCTTGGAGTGGTTCCTAGCATCACAAATCCTGTTGATGTTTATTGTGACAATAATGGTGCTATCGCACAAGCAAAAGAACCTAGGTCACATCAGCGATCCAAACACATTCTTAGGCGTTATCATCTCATTCGAGAAATCATTGAGAGAGGTGACGTAAAAATATGCAGAGTTCCAACAGATGACAATGTTGCTGATCCATTGACTAAGCCTCTACCACAAGCAAAGCATGATCGTCATGCTAGGTTCATAGGTATTAGATACATTGATGAGTGGGCCTAGTGCAAGTGGGAGATTGTTAGTAATAGTGCCCTAGGCCTATTGTATGGACATGGTATTTTGAATATTTATGAACATTTACTATTATCATAATTTGCATGTTTATTATATAATAATGTCCTTGAATAATATTATGAATTATTCTAAATGTCCCTAATCGGTTATTGTTGTGGGAATAACAATAAATTAAGATTAGTATGAAATTTGATTGATATTCATGGGATGAATATGTGTATGAGATACAAATCAAATTTATATGTATTTGTTGAGAACAAATATTGGACAAGACCCGCCTTGAGATTAATACATGGATCAAAGTCATAAGTTAATCTCTAGTAGTTGTGTCATTAAATCCTTAGACCTGAGATTGCCATAGTTCTCAACATGAGGAATATTATGTTTTGACATAATCAAACGTTGTCTTTAACCGGATGATTATAAAGATTATGATTGAACATAATAAGAATCATGTAGTGAGATGTGAGTGATTAAGATGGAATTTGTCCCTCTTATTATAAGAGAGATATCTCTGGGCCCCTCGATGATTGAGACTGAGAAATGCATGGCCATGCTCAAATGAATTGATGGAGATCAATATCATTTGTTTAGTCAGTCTAATTGGGTTTCGAGAAATTAAAGATAGAGAGATATAAGGTTGACTTTATCCATGCCTTATATTCTATCAAGATATCATGTGACAAAAGGATTATGTTAATAGCTACTTTAAGGTTGTCTCGGAACATGAGCTTTTCATTTAACTTGGGTAGTCATAATGTCTTGCTAGAGGCCGCTTATGACTTGTAGGTTCAAAATGTGATTTAGGCCTACTGCCAACGTTAATTGAACCTATAGGGTCGCACACTAAGAACGGACAATAATGGTTACGATTTGTTACTCTCTATATAATTTAAAATGATGAGATTATTTTAAATTACAAATAATAATTAGTTGTCATTTAGATTCGAGTTTAATTTTGAGAAAATTTAAATTCGTAATTTAAATTGTGACAAGTAATTAAATTGTTACATTTTCTTATTGGATAAGGAAATAATCCATAAAGTTTTTTTTGGTTAAAAATATATATTCCTTATTTTGTAAGGAAAGGATTTAAATTGTTATTATTTAAAAGGAGTTTTAAATAAATATCAATTAAAATCTTAGTTAACCAAAATTCCTAGCAGGCTTGTATATATGTTCGATATATACGTTTTAGAGTCTGTGGGGCATTTGAAAGGTAACGTCGATTGGGGCATTTGAAAGGTCATGTCGATTGGGGCATTTAAAAGGTCACGTCGATTGGGGCTTTTGAAGCGTCATATCTTTTGCCTTAAAGATAAAAAAGAGTTGAAAACATGGGTTCATTTTTGTGAAAAATGGAATGGTTGAACTAGCATTCAAAACCATTTTGGTGTCCGTTCGTGTGTGGATACTTGTAGAGGGTGATCGTCTTTCTGAAAGGCAGCACCTTTGAAGATCCGAGAAAACCCAACACAAGAACAGAAGGATTACATACTGATTAAAAAGGTAATAACAAAAGGTAATATTTTTGTTTATCCTTCTTTCGGTTTTTATGAAACGCATGTGATTCTTGGTGGGTTATAAATTTATTTTGTTTCCGCTGCAATTTTATTCCAATTAGATTGGGATTTTTCATTCCGTAACCCAACAATGGGGTCCGAGGCCGAGGGAACCCGGGGTATGAGGCCGAGGGGACTCGGGGTCCAAGGCTGAGGGGACCTGGTGTCCGAGAGCGAGGGCATCTGGAGTCCGAGGCCGAGGGGACCTGGGGTCCGAGGCTGAGGGCATCTGGAGTCCGAGGCCGAGGGGACCTAGGGTCTGAGGCTGAGGGGACCTGGGGTCCGAGGCCAAGGGACCCTCGAAGGCTGAGGGGGTCTCGAAGGCTGAGGTCGAGGGGGCCTCGGAGTCTGAGGCTGGAGGTCCGTCAGTTGCTTCTCCCATCAACTCTAATGCGGCTTGATCAGCCACATCAGAAGCCCCCTCGCCCCTGAGACGATGCGGGCCCACTCCCTGCTAGGTGAAAGGGGCATAAAAACTCACAGGTGGCTGATCCCGATGCATCGCCAATCGTGGAGGAGTGCGTGTTCTTGGGGACAACAATTTCTTAGCGCGAGTGACTTGGGGTGTCGCAGTGCCACTACCCCTGCCAATCGTCAAATCTATGGGGATTCTTCTCGAAACGGGGGTGTTCTTTCAAAACCCACAAAAAGCAACCACCATCATTGCCATCATGGTGCTGATGTCATCGATGCTTCACGATTGGCCGAAGGTGGAGCACTTCGTGCACCGGGCGCTTGTCGAGGTGACACCGCCTATGGAGGGCATCCACGTGGTCGACTGGGCTAGGCAGGACTATTCGAAACTGATGTATAGCTGGGGAAAGCTTTGAACCTAACATTCTGCTTCTGAGATCTTTGTACTCCTCCTTAAGCTCTCACCCTGTCTGAGCTTTCCTCCCTTGAGTCTTACTGCCTCCCTCATCGCTCTTCTCTTTTGTCCAGGTTAGCTCCCGACTCCTTCCAGTTCTTTCATGGCTTCCACTTCTCCTTCTTGGTCTTCTGCTCCACCCGAGGATCGCCTGTTCTCCTCGCGGGTGCGAGCTTCCCCATCCCCCATGCATGTGTGGTCTTCTTCTCCCTCACCTTCCTCCGAAGACCTCGTTCCTTTATCCCAGCGACGAGTCATCAACCGAGCCCCCGCCAGGGGTCATCCGGTGGCCGTCGGTCCTCCTCCTAAGGCCAGGGTGGAATCCCCAGAAGGGGCTGCCTCCTCCATAACCAGACAAGAATTTGCTAACATTAGGGCTCGATTTGGGGTTCTGAGCAGCGTCCGACTGTTATTCCCCACCCCCGATGACAAGGTGATGTCCTCCCATCCCAGGCGGATCGCTCTGTATGAGGCGTTCCTCAAGGGGGCCTCGACTACCTCTCCATCCCTTCATCGTCAACCTTCTTGACCTTTTTTCCTTGGTGCCTGCCTAGTTGGTCTTGAACTCCATTCAAACCATCTGTGGTTTCTTAGTGTTGTGCCATCTTCACGGGATAGAGGCTGGGGTTTTTCTTTTTTATAGCTTCTACACCCTCCATCAACAATCGGACTGGTGGGTGTTCCAGCCTAGGCCTAGCTGAGCCCTCCGACTAGGTCTCCCTACATCCATTAAGGGGTGGAAGACCCGATTCTTCTTTGCTAACCTCGAGGGGGTGAGGGGAAGATGGGGGGATCATGATACACTACCAAACAAGAACTCGACAATGGTCCCGAGGGATAGGGAAGCATTTGGATAGTTGCTGATGGCAGTGGTTCCTCGCTGCAACTGGCTCCTATCCGAGGAGAACCTCCAGCTCACGGGTATTCTCCCGAGCAGTGGTGAGCAGCCGAGGACCTTTCCCACCCCTTCTTCTCTCGTCTGCCTCTCTTTTCCCTCTCTTTTTTTTTTGAAGCGGCTCTGACCTGCCTTGACTTGTGCAGATATGAGGCTGCCGACCAAGATGTTGATGAGGGCGGTCGCAAAAAAGTGGAAGGCCATGGGCAAGACAGGAGGATCAAGGAAGAGACCCCATCCCCAAGCCCCTGCCACCCCACCTGATGGACAGCGGGCGGGCGAGGAGGCCGCCCCTTCGGCCACCCAACCATCCATCTCGCTGAGTGCCCTGCTGGTAGCCCCGATGATCGATCTGACCACCAACACCCCTCCAGAGGAGCTGAGGGCTACAACAGTTCCCCCAAGTACCAAACCGGCCATTGTCGGCATCGAGCCATCGAAGCCCGCAGCCGTGCCAGCCATGGAGGAAGGCCCGCCCATGGACAGAGACACCGCGACATCCACGTCCTCAGCCTCATCCGACCCCGAGGGAAGAATGGCTGGGGCGAACCCTCCGCGGGTGTCCCTTGCCTACAACAGTCACACCACTAAATGACTGATGGCAAGGATCTGCCTGCCAAAGCTACAGGCGGAGTTTGGCCAATTGGACTCTCCCGCCATCCTTCGGGATGCCTTCGCGGTGCACCTATGGGTAGGTGTCTTCTTTTCCCTATTCTAGTTTTTATTTTTCTGCGTACTAACCAGGGCTTTCCTTGCGTAGGCGGTGAACTCTCTATTGGCCTTGGGGACACCGCCCTCTGGAGCCAACGCGCCCACTAGACGACTTTGGCTGTTGTGGTCAGGGCCGAGGAGGCCAAGAGTGCGCTAGAGGCGGCCCGACGGAAGGCCAAAGCGACCGAGAGGGCATTGGGGGCCGCCCAAGGGAGGCCGGAGAGGCGAAGAAGACCCTGGGGCTGGTCCAGGTGGAGGTCGAGGAGACCAGGCGGCAGGAGCAGCCGACTTGGGGTGTGCTCGCACTGTCAAAGCCGATCTAGGGGCCTGCCAATTCTGACTGGACATGGCGATCCAGGAGGCGAAGGAGTCCGAAGGCTGGGCTGAAGATGCCAAGAAAATCGTCCGGAGGGTTGATGCCCGAGCTGCCGACGCCACCGCTCGAGTGGATGATGCCCTGCTGAGAGCCCGAGCCGCTAAGGAAAGGACTGTGGCGATGGTAGAGTCTGTGGAGCGCTTTCAAGGCTCCACCGCCTTCGTCGAGGAGGTGGCAAAGGGCTCCGCTGATGCCTACCTCCAGGGCTTTCACCATGGGAAGGAGAAGGCCACGTGAGTCTTCGGGATCGCTAGCCTTAAAGACATCGAGCCCGACATCTACGAAGGGTCGGAAGACTCGACCGATAGTAGATCGGCACCGGCCAATGCCTGAGGGCCCTCTTCAGCGCTTTTCCTTTTTGTTCTTGTTATTATCTCCAAGTCCGACATGAGTTGGCATTTTGTACACATTTACAAAGTAATGAAAAGGACTAATTTTCCATTGCATCCATCTTAGAAGATTGGTTACTTAGCTCAAATTAGTACGCTTTCCTACACAGCCCACTGTCATAGGACTCTTTATAGGGCTGTGTCGGCCCTGGTGGGGTCATCGGGTCTGTCCGCTCACCGTGAGCAAGTCCATGACTTAGTTGCTATGTAGATTGGATCCTTATGTGAGTACTAAGGCTGGCCTCGGAGCTTTCCTTTGCGAAAATCCAAGTTCGGCCTCGAGATGTAAGTCTCGTGATAAGCTTGTGGCGTCGAGTGGTCATCAGGACTTCAGGGCTGGCCAAGTTCATTCCTCAGGTGCCAAGTCGGCCTCGGGTTTCCAGCACTGATCGAAGTTGGGCTTTGGTGCCAAGCTGGCCTCGGACTTTCACAGCCAACCAGAGCCGAGCTTTGGTGCCAAGCTGGCCTCGGGCTTTCAGTGTCGACCAGAGTCGGGCTTTGGTGCTGAGCTAGCCTCGGGCTTTCAGTGCTGACCGGAGCCAAGCTTTGGTGCCAAGTTGGCCTCAAGCTTTCAGTGCCGACTGAAGTCAGGCTTTGATGCTGAGGTGGCTTCGGGTTTTCAGTGCCGACCGGAGTCGGGCTTTGGTGCCAAGTTGGCCTCGGGCTTTCAGTGCTGATCAGAGTTGGGCTTTGGTGCCAAGCTAGCCTTGGGCTTTTAATGCCGACCGGAGTCGGGCATTGGTGCCGAGCTGGCCTTTGGCTTTCAGTGCCGATCGGAGTCGGGCTTTGGTACCGAGCTAGCCTCGGGCTTTCAGTACCTATCGGAGCTGGGCTTTGGTGCCAGGCTGGCCTCGGGCTTTCAGTGCCGACCGAAGTCGGCCTTTGGTGCCAAGCTGGCCTCGGGCTTTCAGTGCCGACCGGAGCTGGGCTTTGGTGCCGAGATGGCCTCAGGCTTTCAGTGCCGATCGGAGCCGGGCTTTGGTGCTGAACTGGCCTCAGGCTTTCAATGCTGACCGAAGTCGAGCTTTGATGCCGAGCTGGCCTCGAGCTTTCAGTGCAGACTGGAGTCGAGCTTTGGTGCTGAGCTGGCCTCGGGCTTTTAGTGCCGACCGAATCTGGGCTTTCAGCTGAAAAGGGGAGGTACTCGAACATATCTTTATTAGCAGAAAAGGAGGTGAGTCATTCAAATTCAAGAAAGAATAAGATATTTAAATCTGCAACTAAACGTTGTACATTACTGATAATACCGACGGATGTTGTCAGAATTCTAGGTTCGAGGGAGTGGCTTCCCATTAAGTTCTTCGATTCGGTATGCTCCGTAGTGGAGAACCTCGGCGACCCGGTAAGGTCTTTCCCAGTTTGATGATAGCTTGCCTCCTTCCGTCGACTTCGAGACCTCGGCCCGCTTGAGGACCAGGTCCCTCGGCAGAAATGCCCTAGGGCATACACGAGTATTGTAGTACTGGGTGGTTCGCTGGCGGTAGGCTGCCATCCTAAGCCGCGCCCGATCGCGCACCTCCTCTACAAGGTCAAGGTTAGCTTGCAGCTGGCTTGAGTTATCCTCCTCATCATACGACTCCGTTCGGAAACTTGGGATGCCAATCTCCACAGGGATGACAACATCAAATCCGAACACGAGGCTGAAAAGGGTCTCCTCGGTGGGAGCTCGCGGCATCATATGATAGGCCCACAATATGTTGGGGAGTTCCTCCACCCACCTCCCCTTGAAGTCATCTAACCGTGCTCTGAGCCCTTGGAGGATAGTGTGGTTCATCACCTCGGCAGCAAAATTGGTTTGAGGATGGCCGACCGAGGTAAATCACTGATGGATGCCCAACTTCGTGCAAAACCCTCTGAAGGGAGCATTATCGAATTGTCGGCCATTATCGATGGTGAGGGTATGCGGCAATCCGAATCGGCAGATTATGGATTTTCAGAAAAAGGATCTTACCTTGCCCTCGATGATCTTAGCCAATGTCTCAGCCTTAACCCATTTGGTGAAGTGGTCGACGATAACTAGCAGGAACCTACGCTAGCTAGAGGCCAGGGGAAATGATCTTAGAATATCCATCCCCCACTGAGCAAAGGGTCACGGGGCTATCAGGGGGTTCAGCTGAGAGGTCAGCTACCACTGGATGTTGGCATATTGCTAACAGCTATCGCACCTTCAAACTAGTTCGGAGGCATCCTCTCTCATTGTGAGCCAGTAATACCCCTAGCGTAGGGCCTTGTATGCCAGCGCTCTGCCCCCCAGGTGACTCCCACAAATGCCCTCGTGAATCTCTCAGAGGATGTAATTAGCTTCCGTAGGGCCAACGCACTTGAGCACTGGGTATGAGAAAGACCTTCGGTATAGCTACCCGTCCAATATCAGGAATTTGGGAGCTCGCCGCTTGAGTAGCCTGGCCTCTGTCGGGTGCTCGGGGAGGGCATCGTCGGTAAGGTACCAGACATAAGCATCCATCCAAGTAGGCTCTTGGACGACCGGCAAGGCCTCCTCGGTGGTTGATAAACGCATAAATAATTACCATTAAACCTATTAATTAATAATTTAACGTACTTATTATTATTTAATATTTTAATATTTTATATATTTTAGAAAAAACTTATCAATTTAAAGAGCTCGATTTTAGGATTTAATGACGTAAACGACACTCGAATCGATTTAAGATGAGCTTGGAATTCAATTTTATAAGATTTAGCACAGATTTTAAAGCAAGTCGGCAAACCAAGTGCCGACTTCATCGTTTCTCAGCCGTTTCTCCCTGTTTTTCGCACGATTCTTTATCTCTTCAAATCTAATCTTTCTTCTATAAATTAAGGAATTAATTAGATAGAAGTTATCAAATTGAAAGAAGGAACTTCATTAGAAGGAATTTGAAATTTATCCGCTATTTCTCCAGGATTTTCTCCTTCACCGCGTCGTCTCTGTTTTGGAAACAGTTGCTTCTCCGCGTCCTCTCCGCGTCAAGGCCGCATATGGAATTCTATAAATAGCAGAGGAGGGAGAGTTTTGGGGCGGTGTTCATTCGTGGATTGAAGGAGTTATCTGCTCGTGCTGTGGTTTGGAGTCCGTAGGAAAGAGAAAGCTCTGTTCAAGTGCTCTGTTCCAGCCGTTTGAAGAGCTCTGTTCCGAGCATTGAAGACTTCTATTCCAGCCATTTGAAGACCCCTGTTCCAAGAGTTCCATGGGAGGCCCCGTTCATCTGTTCGTCCGTAGGTGTGGAGTTTTTGGATGCTCTGCTTCGAGGCGTATGCAGAAGAGGGCCCGGTTTGGTTTAGGAATTTTTATAATCTTGCTTCTTAATGTCATAACTCTTTATTTATATGAAATAAAATTTTTATTCATGATTAATTGTTATTAAATTATATTTAAGTAAAAATAATTTTAGACTGATCTATTTTTTAAAGGGACGGGCCGTGATCTACGGGTACGGACCGTGCTCTTATAAGATAGACCATATCTTGATTATTTTGCACTACTAATTATTTAATTAATTAAATTTATAAGTTTATTTCAAGATAATCGCTAAAGTCCCTGTGGAATCGATCCCTTACTCTCGCTATTCTAATAGTGAAATTAAGGTGTTTAAATCATTGCGCTACGACACGCATCAGATTTTTGGCGCCGTTGCCGGGGACTTAAGTGTGTTATTTTAAAAAAAAATTAAAAATTAAAAAAATATATAAAAATAAAAATTAGATTAATTTTCTCTTAATTTTTGAATAGTTATTGCTTTATTTTATTTCCTTAATTGTTAGAATTGCATATTTTCTTTTTAACAAAAAAAAAAAATTATTACTTTCCTTTTTGCCACAAATCCAATTTTAACCTAATCAAATTTTCCTTTTAATTAACTTACCTAAAAAAAAACTAAAAGAAAACCCTAAGACACCTTCCATAAAACATAATTAATTTAAGGAAACAAAATAAAAAAAATTATAAAATAAAAATAAAATATATAAAAAAATAATTATTTTATTTTTATGCTTAGATTGACTTAGGTGAATTTATTTTCTGCAAAACTCAAAATTTCCATTGACATCTCATAATTTATTAGGAAATTAGAAACTTAATTACAAAATTAAAAAATAATAATAATAATAAAAAAACTATTTGCTTTAGAGTCATTGGTAGGGTGTATGCTTGGTCGCCGATCGTTGCAACCCAACCTTATACCCTTAGATCCTGAGATAGAAAGAACTATTAGAGCAAACAGACTCAGAATTATGGATCCTAATAACGAAAATAATCAACCAAGACAGTTGAAAGAGTATTTCACTCCTTCAAGGTATACCTACTCTCCCTGCATTCAAGTGCCTCCAGTAGAGGCTGCCCAATATGAAATTAAGTCAAGTGTAATCCAAATGTTACCATCTTTCTATGGACTTACAAATGAGGATCCCTACAAACACTTAGATGAATTCTTGGAAATTGCTCAACTGTCAAGATTCAAAATTTCTCTGATGATGCACTTAGGCTTAAGTTATTCCCTTTTTCCCTAAAAGATAAAGCCAAGTATTGGTTAAATTCATTAGACACTGTTATAATTTCAACTTGGGATCATCTTCAGAGAGAATTTCTTAAGAAATATTTTCCTATAGGAAAAACGAATCAAATTAGAAAAGCATAACAAGTTTTTCCCAGACAGATGGAGAAATGTTCCATGAGACATGGGAGAGATTCAAAGAACTGATTAGAAAATGTCCACATCATGCTATACCCAAATGGCAACTGGTTCAGTGCTTTTATGATGGATTATCAGAAAAGCATAGGCAAATGGTTGATGCTTCATGTGGTGGGACATTTATGTTAAAAAATGAACATGAGGCTTGGCAACTCTTTGAGACATTGAGTGAGAATTCATTACATCATATGTCAGTTGCTCGTCGAGACCCTCCCGTAGAACCTAAAAGAGGTGGAATATATGAAATAGGTCATTCTACAGATATCTATACTAAGGTAGATGAATTATCCCATAAACTTGATCGGATTCTACAAGTTGGAAACATCTCTTCCCCATCTACTCAATTACATGAGGTCTGCATAATTTGTTCGAGTCCAACCCATTCTATAGGTGAATGTCCAGCTGCATACCAATTTCCTGAACTTGTTCAAGAGCAAGCCCACCAAGCCCAAACCCGATTAGCTCCTAGAACAGGAAATGATCCATTTTCAAATACTTACAATCCTGGCTGGCGAAATCACCCAAATTTTTCTTGGAAACCTCAACCTGTAACCAATTCATCGATCAGACCTAATTATCAAGAAACAATTTTAGAAGCATGCCATATTCACAATATCCAAACATCCCACAACCTCCACCGAATAATCAGCCTACTTTTGAAGACAAAGTGTTACAAGCATTGAAAGGGCTAGAAATGAATACCCAAATCCTTCACTCCCACACACAATCTATTGCAAAACTAGAAACTCAGATAGGTCAATTAGCCACAGCATTCAGTAGAAGGGAGGAGGGTAAGTTACCTAGTCAGCCTATCGATAACCCGAAAGGACAATTCATGGCTGAAGGTTCCAATAGTCCTGACAAATTCCCAGAATGCTAAATCAGTCATGACTCTCAGAAGTGGAAAAACATTGAACCCACCTGAACCAACCCAGAAATTAGAAGTGGCTAAACCAGAAGAGAGAAGAAATGAAAAAGAAAAGGAATTCAATGATCAAGCAATCATACCTAAAGCCCCATTCCCTAGTGCTTTAGAATCTCCTTTGCCTTCAGATAAGAAGAATATAAAATGAATGAGATGCTTGAGTTATTTAAGCAAGTCCAAATAAACTTACCTCTTCTCGATGCTATCAAGCAAGTTCCGGCTTATGCCAAATTTTTAAAGGATCTATGCACACAAAAACGGAAAGCCAAGACACAAATACCAAAAAAGATACATTTGACTGAGCAAGTCAGCTCAGTTGTTCAGCAAATAACCCCACCCAAACTAAAAGATCCTGGTACCCCGATTATATCATGTGTCATAGGAAACTTCACAATCAAGAAAGCATTATTAGATTTGGGTGCGAGTGTAAACCTTCTCCCAAGTTCAGTATATGAATTATTTGGATTTGGAGAGTTGAAACCCACGACAGTAACACTACAATTGGCAGATAGATCAGTCAAAGAACCTCGTGGAATATTGGAAGATGTATTAGTAAAGGTGGATGAATTCTATTTTCCTGTCGACTTCCTTGTGTTAGATATGGAATCTAGCGGTAATCCTAACCAAATTCCCATCATCCTTGGAAGACCTTTTCTAGCTACTGCTAATGCATGTATAAATTGTAGAACAGGTGTGATGGATGTATCTTTTGGAAACAAAAAGATGAGATTAAATATTTTTAATGCTTCCCAAGGACCACCTGTGTATGATTTAAATGAAGTAAACATGATAGAGGAAGTAGTAGATAAGAAATTCCAAAGTTTGATTGATTCGGATCCTTTACAAACATGTCTTACACATTTTGGAATAGATGACTTTGATATTGATGAGTATACCAAAGAGATAAACATGTTATTAGAACCACCTAAGTTCGACACCATCCCGCCTTGGACTATAAAATATGAACCACTTCCAACTAAACCAAGTCCTTTAATACCATCCTTGGAAGAACCACCCCAACTAGATTGAAACCTCTTCCAGATGACTTAAAATATTCATTCCTTGGACCCAATGATACCCTTCCAGTAATCATTGCATCTACCCTAACCTCTGAGCAAGAAGATAAATTGGTAGATGTACTTAAAGAACATAAAGAGGCAATTGGATGGACAATAGCTGATCTTAAGGGAATTGACCCTTCCGTTTGCATGCACCACATTCATAGTGAAATTGAAGCCAAACCACATAGAGACATGCAACGAAGGCTAAATCCAAACATGAGGGATGTTGTTAAGAAAGAAGTAGTAAAATGGCTTGATGCTGGTATCATTTATCCAATTTCAGATAGCCAATGGGTCAGTCCAATCCAAGTAGTACCTAAAAAATCGGTATTACCGTGATTAAAAATGAAAAGGGCGAATCAATTCCTACTCGCACATCAACTAGTTGGAGAGTGTGTATAGATTATCGAAAGTTGAATGCCGTGACTAGGAAAGACCACTTTCCTTTGCCTTTTATCGATCAAATTCTAGAACGGCTAGCGGGACAAAGTTTCTTTTGTTTCTTAGATGGATATTCAGGATACAATCAAGTCCCAGTATTTCCTGCAGATCAAGAAAAGACCACCTTCACTTGTCCCTTTGGAACATTTGCCTTTAGACGCATGCCGTTTGGTCTTTGTAATGCACCAGCCACGTTTCAACGATGTATGATGGCCATATTTTCTGATATGATTGGTCAATTTTTGGAAGTATTTATGGATGATTTTTCAGTCTTTGGTGCATCATTTGATAGCTGCCTCGAGAACTTGACTAAGGTACTGAAACGATGTATGGAAATGAATTTAGTCCTAAGTTGGAGAAGAGCCATTTTATGGTTCGTGAGGGAATTGTGCTTGGACACATTGTTTCAGAGAGAGGTATTGAGGTTGATAAAGCCAAGGTTGAATTGATCTCAAATCTATCACCCCCAACCTCAGTTAAACAAGTACGATCTTTCCTTGGTCATGCTGGTTTTTATAGACGTTTCATCAAAGATTTCAGTAAAATTTCTCGACCATTGTGTAATTTGTTGACCAAGGATAGTTCTTTTAATTTTGATAAAGATTGTCTAACAGCCTATAACATCCTTCGAACTGCTTTGACCACTGCACCCATTATCAAGCCCCCAGATTGGACCATACCTTTTGAAATCATGTGTGATGCTTCTGATTATGCTGTAGGGCAGTTCTAGGACAGAAACTCAATCGAGAACCCCATGTAATTTATTATGCTAGCAAAACTCTTTCAGATGCACAAATGAACTATACTACCACTGAAAAAGAATTACTAGCAGTTGTGTTTGCCCTAGAAAAGTTTAGATCATATCTGTTAGGGTCTAAAGTTTTAGTTTATTCAGATCATGCAGCGTTGAGGCATCTTATATCAAAAAAGGATACAAAACCCAGACTAATTAGATGGATCCTTCTACTACAAGAATTTGATCTAGAAATCTTAGATAAGAAGGGTTCTGAAAATATGGTAGCAGATCATATCTCTAGGATCTCAGTGGAATACAATAAAGAAATAATCAGAGATAGGTTTCCTGATGAGCAATTGTTCTCAATTTCCCATAGCAGTCTTCCCTGGTTTGCCACATTGTGAATTATTTGGCAACAGGAAAAGTACCTTCCCACTGGACAAAACAAGAAAAAGATAGATTTTTCTCACAAATCAAATATTACTTTTGGGAAGACCCTGAATTATTTAAGTACTGTTCAGATCAGGTGATTAGGCGATGTGTCCCGAGAGTGAATTCAAAAGTATACTTAACTTCTGTCATTCTCTTGCCTGTGGAGGACATTTTAGTGGAAAGAAAACTGCAGCAAAGGTACTGCAAAGTGGGTTTTATTGGCCAACTCTTTTTAAAGATGCACATGAATTTAGCCGTAATTGTCTCCAATGTCAACAAACAGGAAATATATCTCGAAAAGACATGATGCCCCTAAACCCTATCTTGGTTGTAGAAATTTTTGATGTATGGGGTATTGATTTTATGGGCCCATTTCCTTCCTCTTTTGGATTTGAATACATTCTAGTGGCAGTTGATTATGTGTCAAAATGGATTGAAGCCATGGCAACTCGAACCAATGATCATAAAGTTGTAATCAAGTTTATTCAGCATAATATCCTTAGTCGTTTTGGATGCCCAAGGGCTATAATTAGTGATGGGGGTACACATTTCACGAATAGACACTTTGAAGATTAATGAACAATATGGAATTACTCATAAGGTAGCTACACCTTATCATCCCCAAACTAGTGGCCAAGTTGAAATATCAAATAGAGAAATTAAAAATATCCTTGAGAAAACTGTGAGACCTGATAGGAAAGATTGGTCAGAACGTTTGGATGATGCATTATGGGCTTATCGTACTGCATTTAAAACTCCCATAGGAATGTCTCCTTATAGGCTCGTATTTGGAAAAGCCTGTCATTTACCTGTAGAATTAGAACACCGTGCATTTTGGGCCATCAAGCAATTTAATTATGATATGAAAAATGCAGGTGTCAATAGAAAACTCCAATTGAATGAGTTAGAAGAGCTACGAAATGAGGCATATGAGAGCTCAAAAATTTATAAAGAACGAACCAAAGCATATCATGATAAATTTATTAGTAGAAAATTTTTGAACCAAATCAAAAAGTATGGCTTTATAATTCAAGATTACATCTTTTTCCTGAAAACTTCGTTCACGATGGAATGGACCTTTTATAATAACTCAAGTCTTTCCCCATGGAGCTGTAGAGCTTAAAGACCCCAAGCAGGGAAATACATTCAAAGTAAATGGCCAACGTTTGAAACCATATATAGAAGAAATTAATGATGGAGAAATTGTTGAATCAATTGATCTTGTGAACCCAACACTATCATAATAAGTAGCACAGTCTGGCTGAAGACTTTAAACTTAGCGCTCTTGGGAGGCAACCCAGTTTATTAGTTATTTTTAACTTTTCTTTTAGTATGTTCTTTTAGCATGACGAGAGAAGAGCAACAGAAACAGATTGAAAGAAGATGGCAACAATGAAACTTCCAACCTTCAAATACTCTACCAGGTAGTATCTTTCCTTGAAATTATTATTATTATTATTATTTTTCTTCCATTAGGGACAATGAAATTAAGTTGGGGGGGGGAGGAAAAAGAATAAATAAATCCTCGAGTAAAACTATAATCAGATGTGTGTACCAAATTCTGTCTCGATTTGAAGTTAATCAAGCAGTCTATTAATGAATTAATGGTTAGATTATTTTTGAGATACTGAGGAATAAATTATTAAGTAAACCTAATAAAAGGTAGGGTTTAGCCCAGAAAAAAAAATTTAGAATAAATTTTAGACCCTCCTGACCACTGATCTTAATAGTACAATCTACTTAATAAGGGTATGGGTGAAAATGTTATTCAAAACAAAGAAAAAAAGAAAAAAAAATCTCTCTTAAAGTTAATAGATTAGGTTCTTAGCATTTTTCACTGAGTAACCAGGCCCCGTCACCTAAGAAAGTGATGTTGTTCGCGTAAAAAGGTGAGAATGTAAAAGAACCTAAGTAGAGTCAGTCCTACCTAAAGCCTTTTTGACTCGAGTAAGTAAGTCCGAGGGGTGTTTTACACCTAATGCCCTAAAACCAATTGGTTTGGGAGCCATTGGCCTAAAGCTCGCTACAAGGGTTAATTAGAAAGCAAGGGGATAGGACATTGCACTAACTTTACACAAGGGAACCAAAGTACAAAAGACATTACACCCAACCCAAATTAAGTTAGAAGACTTAATCAAAAAGTGGAAAGTTGGTGAAAGAAGACTTTTATAAATTCTTATGGGCTACACTTTATCACTAAAAGGGTAAACTTAATAATCCAATGAAGTACCACCCTTATGATCTAAAAAAAAAAAAAAAAGAACTGTAAGATAACTATCAATTCTTGGACTAGCTTGGTACATATTTCTAAATTTCTTATTTGCTCGAGGACGAGTAAGATTCAAGTTGGGGGGAGTGATAAACGCATAAATAATTACCATTAAACCTATTAATTAATAATTTAACGTACTTATTATTATTTAATATTTTAATATTTTATATAATATTTTAGGAAAAACTTTATTAATTTAAAGAGCTCAATTTTAGGAATTTAATGACATAAACGACACTCGAATCGAACTTAAAACGAGATCGGAATCAATTTTATAAGAATTTAGCACAGATTTTAAAGCGAAGTCGGCAAACCAAGTGCCGACTTCATCGTGTTCTCAGTCGTTTCTCCCTGTTTTTTGCACGATTCTTTATCTCTTCAAATCTAATCTTTCCTTCCACAAATTAAGGAATTAATTAGATAGGAGGTTATCAAATTGAAAGAAGGAACTTCATATGGAAGGAATTGAAATCTTATCCGCTATTTCTCCAGGATTTTCTCCTTCACCGCGTCGTCTCTGTTTTGGAAACAGTTGCTTCTCCGCGTCCTCTCCGCGTCAAGGCCGCATATGGAATTCTATAAATAGCAGAGGAGGGAGAGTTTTGGGGCGGTGTTCATCCGTGGATTGGAGGAGTTATCTGCTCGTGCCGTGGTTTGGAGTCCGTAGGAAAGAGAAAGCTCTGTTCAGGTGCTCTGTTCCAGCCGTTTGAAGAGCTCTGTTCCAGGCATTGAAGACTTCTGTTCCAGCCATTTGAAGACCCCTGTTCCAGGAGTTCCGTGGGAGGCCCCGTTCATCTGTTCGTCCGTAGGTGTGGAGTTCTTGGATGCTCTGCTTTGAGGCGTATGTAGAAGAGGGCCCGGTTTGGTTTAGGAATTTATTATAATATGTTGCTTTCTTAATGTCATAACTCTTTACTTTATATGAAATAAAATTTTTATTCATGATTAATTGTTATTAAATTATATTTAAGTGGAAATAATTTTAGACCGATCTATTCTTTAAAGGGATGGGCCGTGATCTACGGGTACGGACCGTGCTCTTATAAGATAGACCATATCTTGATTATTTTGCACTACTAATTATTTAATTAATTAAATTTATAAGTTTATTTCGAGATAATCGCTAAAGTCCCTGTAGAATCGATCCCTTACTCTCGCTATTCTAATAGTGAAATTAAGGTGTTTAAATCGTTGTGCTACGACACGCATCAGTGGCCTCGATGCTCGGGACCTCCAGATGCTTACCTATGTCCTTCTCAGGGCCCCATCGGCCGAAGTGGCTAAACAGGACAATACATCAGCTCTGGCATTCTCACCGCTAGGGATGTAACTGATACGAAAGTAAGCAAAAAGGGAGGCCTGGGATTGGACCTTACTCAAGTAACGGGACATGATAGGGTCTCGAGCCTCGTACTCTCCCGCTACCTATCCGGAGACAAGTTGAGAATCGGTGAAGACTCTAAGATGCTTTGCCCCGAGCTCCTTGGCCAGCTTCATTCCCGCTAACAAGGCTTCATACTCGGCTTGGTTGTTGGTGGCAGAAAAAAGGAAACGGAGGGCATACTTCACTGCCTCTCCCTCTGGGCTAGCCAGGATGAGCCTGGCCCACTCCCTAGGAATTAGATGCACCATCCACGTAGAGGATCCAGTCCTCCGCTCCAGTCTTGGCCATCATGTCTGAGGACACTGAGCAGGGTTATTTTGGCTGCTCCTTAGCCCACGTGCACTTGACTAGAAAGTCAGCTAACATTTGGGACTTCATCGATGTCCTTGGCTAAAAGAACAGGTCGAACTCCTCCAACTTAATGGCCCACTTTGCCAACCGACCGGAGGTGTCAGGACGGGACACGATCATTCTGAGCGACTAGTCCATAAACACCACGATAGGGTGGGCTTGGATATAAGGCTTGAAACGCTGAGCGAAGATGATCAAGGCAAAAATGATCTTTTTGGTTTTGGAATACTTGGTCTTTGTGTCATGAAGCACCTTGCTAGTGTAATAAACCAGCCTCTATGTCCCATCGACGTCCATGCGAACGAGCATGGAGCTGACCGCCTCGGGTGATGCCGCAAGGTAGAGGAAAAGCTTCTCCCTACCGTGCAGTTTGGATAGCAATGACGGAGTGGATAGAAACTCGTTCAACTCCTCGAAAGCTTTCTGATACTCCTTTGTCCACTCGAAGCCATTAACCTTGCACAGTGCCTTGAAGAAAGGCAGGCATCTTTCTGCTGATTTAGACAGAAAACGGATCAGAGCCGCCACTTTCCCAGTCAAACGCTACACCTCCTTCTTGCTAGCCGGGGGCCTCATGTCAAGGATGGCTCAGATCTTATCGGGGTTTACCTCGATCCCCTGCTGTGTCACCATGAAGCCTAGGAACTTGCCCGCTGTAACTCCGAAAGTGCACTTGCGGGGATTCAACCTTATCTAAAACCGGTAAAGATTGCTAAAGGTCTCTGCCAGGTTAAAACATGGTCAGCGGTGCGGATACTTTTGGTTAGCATGTCATCCACGTATACCTCCATGTTGCGCCCAATCTGGTCCTCAAAGACCTTGTTTATTAGCCTTTGTTATGTGGCTTCAGTGTTCTTTAGTCCGAAGGCCATTACCTTGTAACAGTATATGCCCTTCTCGGTCACAAACGAAGTAACCTCCTCATATGTTGGGTCCTTCTTGATTTGGTTATACCCTGAGAAGGTGTCCATGAAGTTGAGGGGCTCGTGACCAGATGTTGCGTCCACTAGCTGATCAATCCGAGGTAATGAAAAGATATCCTTGGGGCATGCCTTGTTAAGATCGGTGAAGTCGACACACATCCTCCAGCTTCCGCTGGCTTTGCGGGCCATCACCACATTGGCTAGCTAGTTGGGATAATGGATCTTCCGGATATGGCCGGTGGCCACCAGCTTGCGGACCTCCTCGTCAATGGCCTTCTGCTGATCAAGGGCAAAGCTCCTCTTCTTCTGTCGGATAGGCCAACATCCTGGGTTGATGTTGAGCTGATGGATAATTACCTCTTTGGGTATACCTGGCATGTCAGATGCCGACCAAGCGAAGATGTCGGAATTGGCTCGCAGGAAAGTAAGAAGTTGGTCTCGTGCCCCCTCGGGGAGAAGGGCCCCGATCTGGACTATTCTCGCTGGGTCCTCCCCCAGCATAAAGGCCAGCAGATGCTCGGCCAGCTCCCCCTCCTCTCTGAATCTCGGGGGTCAAACGATTCAGGTATAAGTGCAGTCATCACCTCCTGAGAGCTGGGGGCCGTATGGTAGCAAAGCGGCATTGGGTTTCGCTCCCTATGCATCTCCCCGACTCCCTCGATCACTAGTGGGAAATCTCATGAGCAGCCTCTTGGTGGAAATGATGGTGTCTAGAAGGTTTAGATCGGGTCTTCCGAGGATGGCGTTGTAGGCCAAGGGAACTCGAACAACTATAAAGTTCATGAAGATAGTGCTCTGACACGGTGGCGTCCCGGCTATGACCGGAAGAGTGATCTCTCCCTCAACCCTCATGGAATCTCCAATGAAGCTCATCAGAGGTATGGTAACATGCCGAAGGAAGCTAGGGGACATGTCTTTTCGAACAAAGGCATCATAACTAAGAACATCAACCAAACTTCCACTGTTAACCAATATTCTTTTTACAGGGTGTTTCACGATCATCATTGACTCAACAACGCTGTCATCATTACCATTAACTATCCCCTCTAGGTTCCTTTTAAAGAAGAAAATTACAGAATCTAGCCCCTCATCCCCCTGTGGCCTTTTGGAGGTGCTGCCTGACCCAAGAAATCATGAACATAGTCTTCTCGGTCGGGCGTTATCGATGTTGACCTGGGGAGGCAGAGGTGCCGATGGGCCGGGTGCATTTGGGTTCCCCCTCTGGTCTTCAATCGCCTTCTTTAGCTGGCAACAGTCTTTGGTGTCATGGCCATGGTTTCAGTGGAAACGACAGTAGAATTTTTTGTTGTGGGGTCCCTGGCTTCATGGGAGGAGGGCGCTAGAGATACGACTCGCCCTCGATTTCTATCAGGATGTGGGATATCGAGACAAGCAGGGGGGTGAAGGGTCCCTCCCTGGGGGTGAGCGCTCGTGGTCAGTTGTTCGATCGGCGGGGAGGCTCAGGCCTTCTGGATCGAGCCTCAGCAGGCTCGGGACGGGCTTGCTTCTTGCTGGAACCCCCATCCGCCTTGCACCAGAAAGAGTCGGCTTCATCGGCGCAGATATACTTCTGTGCTCAGCTTAGCAGTTTGGCATAAGAACCGAAGGGCTTCTTGTCAAGGGAGTAGGCAAAGTGAGATGGGCGGAGCCCTCGTTTCAAGGCCAGAGTGGCCACCTAGTCCTTGAGGTTATAGACATTGAGAGCAGCTTTCTTGAACCGAGCGACGAAGTCTCTCAGTGACTCGCCGCTCCTCTGCTGGATGCTGAACAAACTATCTGCCATCCACGGGATCTTCCAACATGCGTTGAAGTATGCCAGAAAGGCCCTCTCCAGCTGTCGGAAGGAGTTGATACTGTGCGGCGGCAAGCGAGAGTACCAAGCTCGGGCTGCCTTCCTTAGGGTGGCAGGGAAGACGATGTAGAGAATGGAGTTGGTCACCCTATGGACCTGCATGAGGACCTTATAACTCACCAGATGGTCCAGGGGATTGGTGGTGCCATCGTATGGGTCCAGTTGAGGGAGATAAAACCAGGTCAAGATTGGCTCCTCCATGATGCAGCGGGATAGCAGAGGGCAGCTGTCATAATCTGTTTCTGGCGGGTTGGTGATCCTGCAACTGAGCTCCTCTAGCCACTAGTTATACTCATTTAGCCGTCGCTTAGCTCGGCGAGCAATTCGGCCGTCAGAGGACCCCTCCCTCGAAGATCCTAAGGATGGGGAGGGTGGCGCCGATGCGGACGTGTACGCTCCGTATCCTTCCCATGCCGCTGCTTAGGAGAAGTGCTGGCATGGCGAGAAGGAGACCAAGGCCTCTTGGAGGCCTCCTAGCGATGATGTTTGGGCGAGGCGCAGTGACGGTAGGCCTCCCAAAGAGGAGACCTCCCTCGATAGACTGCTGGCTAGGTTGGACCACCCTCGAGACCGATGAGGGCAGTTATGGGTGCCGTTGCACGAGTGCCAGCTGCTGCTGCAGAACCTGAACTGCTGCCACAAGCGATTGAACTTGCATGATTAGGGCGGCGATTCGATCATCCTGCTACGGTGGTAGTGGCGGTGGCTGTGCAGGAATGCCGGCCTAGGGAGCGAGGGGACCGGCCTCCGGTGGCTCAACTCCCTGGCGATGCCTCCAGGCGCATCTGGTAGAAACCTCCTGTGCATGCGTCACCACCATCTTCTCGATTGCTTAGGGAAGAAGTCTATAGCTGGCTGGTTCAGAGCTTACTACCTTTCTCCTCTCCTTCCTGGCGTGTCAATCTATTGCTGCCAAGTCGCATTCCTCCAACGTCAGAAAATAGAGAGCCTCCTTCCGAACGGAGTTCCTGCAAGAAAGTCCTTGGGGACCGGTTGTACCGGTGGGGACCCTCTAACGCTCAAGTAGACCACTTAGGAACAGTCAAGAAAAAGCTAATGGAAAATAGTTAAAGAGCTTGAGTTCAGATCCCTTCTCTCATTGTGAGTGAGGGTTCTTATACATGTTCGAAGAACCCCCTTTCCGCTTTGGGAAGGTGGCTAATTCCGTAACGTTGTTGTCTGGTAGTGGACAGGGGGCTAGGCTGACAAAGACAGGTCGTAACCGATACTGAGCATGTCAGAGGTGTCTCACCCTGTCAGCCCTCTGCTAGGCTAGGCGCCACAGGTGGCAGATGGGCCTAGTCGTGTCAGGCATGCGCTGCTACAGGTAGTGGCCATGCGCAGTTGCAGACGGTTAGTGGGCCATGTGGCAGTTGCAGGTGGTTAGTGGGCCACGTGGTGGTATCAGGCAGCTCGAGGTTGTGGGGACCTGGAGTCTGAGGCCAGGGAGACCTGGGGTCCGAGGCCGAGAGGACCTGGAGTCCGGGGCCGAGGGGGTCTCATAGGCTAAGGTCGAGGGGGCCTTGGAGTCTGAAGCCGAGGGGCTTGGGGTTCGAGGCCGAGGGTATCTCGGGTCCAAGGTCGAGGGGACATGGGATCCAAGGCCGAGGGGACCCAGGGTCCGAGGCCGCCGAGGGGACCTAGAGTCCGAGGCCGCTGAGGGGACCTAGGGTCCGGGACCGAGGGACCCTTGGAGGCCAAGGGGGTCTCGGAGGCCGAGGTTGAGGGGGCCTCGGAGTCCAAGGCTGGAGGTCTGCCAATTGCTTCTCCCATCAACTCTAACGCGGCTTGATTAGCCATATCAAGTTTCGATCAGATCATATTTGCATTTGAATTTAAAATTTAAAATTAATATTTAAATTAAATTTATAAAAAAAATTAAATAAAATTAAAAAAATCAACTTAAATTCAATTTTTTATTTAAAAATTTTAATTCTACCTAATTACATGATTATTTTTAAATTTATAAAATATGATATTTAAAATATTTATTGTTGTATTTAAAGATATTATAAATAGAATTTTATCAAAATAATTAATAGAATATGAGTATTTTGATATGATTAAGAGAAAAAAAGTTAAAAAGTGTTTTAATTATTAAGAAAAAAGAATGATTGGTTTAAATGAGAGTTTTTTTTTTGGTACAAGTGATCATACAACATGGGTACGAGTCAACCCATATTGATCAAAATACAATATTTGCTGTAGAACAAAGGGACAAGGATCACCCTGCCTCCAACTCCAAAAACCTGAATGATCAGCCACTGACGCTGCCACCCAATCGGCCGCCAAATTAGCTTCACGATAGGTATGACGAATCTGGACTCCATGGACCTCCCTCAAAATAGACCATATATCATATAAGAGCGGGTTGATAGGGGCTTGGGAGATGCCACCGGATAATAGTCATAGAGTCACCCTCAATAATGAGGTTATAAGCATGAAGAATCCGAATGGCATAGGAGATGCCCACCCAAGCAGCATAAAGCTCGATCATTAGGACAGAGAAGTCCAGACTGCCAAATCCACCTGCCACTAATAGGTCGCCCTCCGGCCCACGGATGACAAAGGCAGAACTAGCTAATCTTCCACGGACACTCCTGTCAAAGTTGATTTTGACAAATAATGGAGGGAGGCTCTCAAGATATGAAAACCGTATGCCAGTTCGCTGCCGAAGCAGCAGGGGAACCCCAGAGGCCAGAGGAGTCAGAACCACCTATATAAAAACCACGGGCACAATCCGTCGTCAGGGATCTGATTTTCCACATGTTCCTGTGGAAAGATATACTGTCGTCAGTAAAAATAATCTGGTTCCTGGACAACCAGATCTGGTAAGCCATAGCAGCCCAAAGAGCACTCTTATACTGAGAGGCCTTTCGGAGGTCATCTAAGAAAGGGGAGCGCGGAGAGCCCATATGATCCAATCCACAATAATAACCTACTGATAGCCAGATCCGCCTCACTCTAGGACAAGAGAAGATGGCATGATCAGTAGACTCTGACTCTAGACCACACAACAGACAGCTAGGCTCGATAGGCCAACCCCTCCTCGCAAGCAAGGCACAAGTGAGAAGGCAGTCCCACAGAAGCTTCCAGATAAAGAGCTGGACCTTGGGAAGGATGGGAAGCTTCTAGATCCACGCAGCATCCAGCGAACCCTGAGCTGAGGCCCATAGTCTGAAATCTATAGAAATACCCGGGATGAGCGGAATGGAAAGAATCTGGCGAGAAAGCTCCTCTCCAAAGAGATGGGACACCAGCGGGGTACACCAGGAGGGAGGATTAGAAGAGATCAAACCCTTGACTCTCATACTGCTAGGGACGTCAATACTAAAGAAGGAGGGCCACCGAGAGAGAGGGATGTCAGAAATCTAGGTGTCTTGAATAACATCAATGGAAGAACCATCTCCAATCATCCATGAAGTGTTATTCAGGATGGAGCTACCATACCAACACACCTCCTTCCAAAAAGAAGAATACCGACGAGACGACTGAATATGTAACGAGGAAGTCCAATGACCGCATCTCGCATGCATAAAAGAGCTCCATAGGCACTGCGGCTCCAGAATAAAACACGAGGCATGCCTAGCCAATAGGGCCTCCCTTCTGACCGGCAGAGACTGGATCCCAAGACCCCCCTCTTGAATTGGCATACAAACCCTCTCCCACGACATAAGGTAAATACCATGCCCATCATGCATAGAGGCCCATAGGAAGTCCCTAAAGCATCTCTCGATCCTCCTAAGGCAAGTGATCGGGATGACAGCATTAGAAAGAAGATACATAGGAAGAGAGGAGAGAACCGAACGGATAATAGTGACCCTAGCCATCATAGATAAACCCATAACCTGCCAACCCTCAATACGCTGATGGACCCGCTTCTCAAGGTCAGAATAGTCAGTACAGCGGGATGTCTACCGATCATGGGAACCCCCAAATACAATAACCGGTCAGTCTGAGACGAGATACCCAGCAATTGGAATATAGCTTCCCTGGTAGCTCTGGTAGTCTTCGGGCTGAAGCAGATAGAAGACTTGAGAACATTGACCTTTGTCCTGAAGCCTGATAATAACGTTGGATAATAGCTGCAAAGGAAGATGTATTGGCAATGGTAGCCAGACCCAGCAGAATACAGTCATCAGTGAAAAAAAGATAAGAGACCGCAGGACCCATGGGACTGGCCATAAAAGGGGCCATGCTACAGTTTGCCTGAGCCTGATAGAAGGCTCGAGAATGATCATCAGCTGCCAGAATAAACAGTAAAGGGGATAAATGGCATCCTTGACGCAACCCCACCGAAGAGTGAAAAAATTCGATCATGCTCCCATTAATGATCAGCGAGAAAGAAGGCCTCTGAATGCATGCCATAATCCACTCGATAAACTGATCATCAAAACCAAACTTCTGAAGGGAATGGTGCAAGAAGACCCTGCTAAGTCTATCATAGGCTCTCTCCATATCCAGCTTAATAGCCATGAGGCACTGTCTGGCCGGGGCTCTCTGGAGATCATACATAAACTCTTAAGCAATAAGGACATTGTCCGAGATATAGCGCCCTCTGATAAACACCCCTTGTTCTGCTGATATAAGACGGGGAATCACCAGACGAAGGCAGCCAGCTAACAGATGTGTGCATACCTTATACAAAGTAGTGCAAAGACTGATAGGCCAAAAATGCTGAGGGAGGGAAGCATCATTACATTTGGGCACAAGAGTAATAGCGTCCGATTCCAATCAACAGGAATGACCTTAGCTTGAAAGGCAAGATGAATAGCCTGAGCCACCTCCTGACCAACAATGTCCTAGTAATGATGGAAGAAGAAAGGCGGAAACCCATCAGGCCCAAGGGCCTTATCCGGCCCAAGCTCCCAAAGAGCCAAGCGAATCTCGTCAGCAGTGATAGGTCTAATAAGCATTTCATTTTACAGAGAAGAAACCTTCCTAGAGTCAGGGACATGAAAGATCGGAGAACCATTGCCAGAGGACTCCGACCATCTGGACTGAAAGAAATGAAGGAGCTGGTCCCAAATAGAGGGAAAGTCCTCATGATAGTGCTCCGCCTCATCAGCTAATCTACAGATCCTGTTAGCAACACGCCGCTTCAGAGTGGCCTGGTGAAAAAATTTGGTATTACGATCCCCTTCGCGAATCCACTGGATTCTGGACCGTTGCCTCAAATAGATTTCCTGCTAAGTGAGAAGAGAGTGGTGCAGAGCTAGCTTGGCCTGGAGAGTAGAAAGGTCAGAGTTCATAAGAAAACCCTCCTAATCCTCCTTAGCCTGCAGGGAACTAATATCAGCTTCGAGCTGTTCCACCTGCCTAACCATATCGCCAACCTCCATTCTATTCCATCTGACCATCCTACGTTTAACCAACAAAAGACGATGAGATAATCGATAAATAGCATTGCCCCGGATAGGAAGATGCTAGATCTAGGAGATGATAGACCGGACTGCCGAATATGAAGTCCAAAACTACTCGAATCTGAACTGCCTCCGTTGATGATGATCAACCTCCGTAGAGATTAGAATGGGGCAGTGATCATAAGTAATTCTCGGGAGATGAGTAATAGTAGCAGAAGGGAACTTCTGAAGCCATTGGTCCGAGCCAAAGCTCTATCAAGTATCTCCCAAACTCGAGCCAAACCATGATGGTTATTGCACCAGGTGAATTGGAGCCCTGAAAACCCCAAATCCAGAAGACCAGCCAAACTGATGAAAGACCTAAATTCAGTAATATCAGCTGTGCCAGTGATCCTTCTATCCCCACGCTTTTCACTGGCCTTGGTGATACAATTGAAATCACTAGCAACAATGGAAGGGATGCCCTGGGCAAGGAGGGAAAGAAGTTCGGACCATAAGAGCCATCTTTCCCAAAATCAGTACTGCATAAACAGTCGATAGAAGCCAAGGGTCAGAAGACCCCTTAGAGACAACAAGGCCAATGTGCTGGTTACACTGATGAAAGCATCAATCCTAACAGCTGAGGAGCGCCAAATGGCTAAAATACCTCCAGATAGGCCCACAGCCTCCACCGCATACAAGGACCAAGTACGAACTATCTGTCTCCGAAATCGGGCCAGGCCATCTCCCGACAACCTGGTTTCTAAAAGGATACAGATATCGAAGTTATGAAGTTGCAGCAATTTGAAAAAAGAGGATTGAAACAACGGCTTTCGAGCTCCACTTACATTCCATAGTAAGATCTTCATTTAGCAAGAAGAGGAAGCTGGACCCCCCTGGTCTTCTACCATAACACTGTCAGGAAGGCACCCAGAAGAGCAGGTGCCATCCTCAGGGATCTGTGGAGAACAGATCATCGCAACTTGGATCTTAGCAGACTGAGGAGATTGAACAGAGGATCGCGATCCTAAACACTGGTGATAAACACACAAATAATCATCATAAACCTATTAATTAATAAGTCAAAGTACATATTATTATTTAATATTTAAATATTTTATATAATATTTTAGGTAAAACCTTATCAACTTAAAGAGCTCGATTTTAGGAGTCCAACGATGCAAACGGTACTCAAATTGGACTTAAAATGAGCTCGAAATTAAATTTACAAGGATTTATCTTTATCTGCACACATCTCAAAGCAAACTCGGTAAACCAATTGCCGAGTTCAATCGCAGATTTTACATATTCATTTTTCTCTTCGATTTTTCTTTCCTTCTTATCCAATCACTCCACCAACCAATTAGGGAATAAATTAGATTGAAGACTTTCAAATTGGAAGGAGAATAGTCCGTTATCTCTCCCAAATCTCTTCATTCAGATGCCAAATCGGGAAAGAATTCAAATTTGAAAGAAAATCAGCGCAATCTCTCCGTATTCGTGAAACACGCAAAGAAACTGAGCAGATATGGACGTTCATAATTTCTCCGCGTCTCCTCTACATTAATGGATCAAGCAAACAAATCGTTCGCATTAATTTGGGCTTCGAATCATATCTGAAATAATTAGGAAGCCGTGTCTGGTATGGAAACGGATAGGCACGACCTCTCCATGATTTCTTTGCGTTTTCTTCACGTCCTCTCCGCATATGAGGATCTATAAATAGCTCTGGGCTGGGCATATGTGAGATCAAGCCTCGAACAAAAAAGAATGAGAGACATTCTTGAGGCAGAAAGACGTTCCCTCGGTTCAGAGTTCTGGTGGGTTGCGCTAATCTGATTCAGAAGTTCAGAGTTCTGGTGGGGTTCTGGTGGGTTGATTCAGAAGTTCAGAGTTCTGGTGGGTTGCGCTAATCTGATTCAGAAGCAAGGATCCTGGGGAGTTCGTGCCTTCTTGATGTTGTTGTCGATGTCAAGGAAGAAGATTTAATTTTTTTAGTTTTACTTTTTATGTATTCGGATGCTTTACAATAAAATATTTATTTATGTTTAGTTCTTAGTAAATTCTTTTTAAGTAAAAATAATTTTGACTGGTCTATTCTTAAAAAGAACGGGCGTGATCTACGGGTACGGGCCGTGCTCTTATAAGATAGATCATATCTTAATTATTCTCATTATATGTTTATTTAAATTTATAATTACATAATTTTAATTCAAGATAACCATTAAAGTCCCTGCGAATTCAATCCCTTACTCTCGCTATCTGAAATTAAGGTGTTTTAATCATTGCACCGGGGACTTAAGTGCAGTTATTTTAAAAAAATATTAAAAAAATTAAAACTTAAAATATTAAAAAAATTAAATTTAAAAATTTTTAAAAAAATTATCATGAATTTTCTATTGATTTTATTCTTATTACCTTAATTATTAAATTTTTTTTATTTTCTTTTTAACATAAAAAATTATTTTCCTTCTGATCATAAACCCACTTTTAACCTAATCAACTTTTTTTAATTAACGTTACTTAAAAAAAAAAAAAAAACTTAAGAAAACCCTAAGACACTTTCCATAAAATATAATTAATTTTTTTATAAAAAAATTTAAAAATTTAAAAAATATTTTATTTATTTTAGATTGACTTAGGTAAATTTATTGTCTGCAAAACTTAAAATATTTTCATTGACATCTCATAATTTATTAGGGAAATAGAAACTTAACCACAAAAATCTAAAAAAAAAGTAAGTAGATTAATTTTTTCAAGAGCTTGACATTTGCTTGTTGCATAGCATTTTCATAATTAATTTTAAGGGCACAAACCCCTAATCAAAATAAGGTGGGGAGTTGATCATCCTTCCTTTGCCCATAAACCACATTCTTCATTTTGCATTAACCCAAGCCTTTAATTTTAAAATTAACTAGACATCAGCTTTTAAGGAACTCGAGCTCAATAGGACAAGGCACCCAAAAGAGTTTGACCAGGTCGAGATTGACTGCTTAACTGGTGTCTAGAAAAAAAGGAAAGTGGTTACTTAATTGGTTCCGTCTTTACCTAGTAAGCGACGGGGGGACCCCCACTGACCTTATTCTTAACTGGCAGCTAATTTTTGACTTGGAGGGCTCCAAGGCGGTCTTGGAAGTTAGAAGCTGTCTAGATTTAGGTTAAGCCTAGGGTAGAGTTTAATCTTTGTTAACTTGATTGCTAATAATTATTAAATCCTAATTAAATTACTCTTTATTCCTCTAGTTCTAGGAATCTCTTAGGATACTTCTTTTAGAATTATCTCCTTTTTCTTCTATTACATTAAAAAAAAAAATTACTTTTGAATCGATAGGGTGTATGCTTGGTCGCCGATCGTTACAACCTAATCTCATACCCCTAGATCCTGAAATAGAGAGATTCTTTAGAGCAAACGGACTTAGAATTATGGACCCTAATAACGAAAATGATCTACCACGACAATTAAAAGAATATTTCACCCCTTCAAAGTATACCTACTCTCCTGCATTCAAGTGCCTCCAGTGAAAGCCACTCAATATGAGATCAAGTCAAGTGTGATTCAAATGTTACCTTCATTTTATGGACTTACAAATGAGGATCCATACAAACACTTAGATGAATTCTTGGAAATTTGTTCGACCGTAAAAATTCAAAATTTTTCTGACGATGCTCTTAGACTTAAGTTGTTCCCATTCTCTCTTAAGACAAAGCCAAATATTGGTTAAATTCATTAGATACTGTAACAATTTCAACTTGGGGTCATCTTCAGAGAGAGTTTCTTAAGGAATACTTTCCTATAGGAAAAACGAATCAAATTAGAAAAGCCATAACAAGTTTTTTTCAGATTAATGGCGAGATGTTTCATGAGACATGGGAGAGATTAAAAGAATTGATTAGAAAATGTTCGCATCATGCCATACCTAAATGGCAGTTAGTTCAATATTTTTATGATGGATTATCAGGCAAATGGTTGATGCTTCATGTGGTGGGACATTTATGTTAAAGAATGAACATGAAGCTTGGCAACTCTTTGAGACATTGAGTGAGAATTCATTACATCACATGTCAGTCGCTCGTAGCGACACTCCCGTAGAACCTAAAAGAGGTGGAATATATGAAATAGGTCATTCTATAGATATCTATACTAAGGTAGATGAACTGTCCCAAAACTTGACCGAATTCTACAAGTTGGAAACACCTCTTCCCATCTATTCAAAATCATGATGTTTGTATAATCTGCTCAAGTCCGACTCAATCTACAGGTGAATGTCCAGCTGCATACCAATTTCCTAAACTTGTTCAAGAGCAAGCCCACCAAGCCCAAACCCGATTGGCTCCTAGAATAGGAAATGATCCATATGCGAATACTTACAATCCTGGCTGGCGAAATCACCCAAATTTTTCTTGGAAACCTCAACCTATAACCAATTCATCATCAATCAGACCTAATAATCAAGAAACCAATTTTAGAAGCATACCATTTTTACAATACCCAAACATCCCACAACCTCCACCGAATAATCATCCTACTTTCGAAGACAAGGTGTTACAAGCATTGAAAGGGCTAGAAATGAATACTCAAATCCTTCACTCCCACACACAATCTATTGCAAAACTAGAAACTCAAATAGGTCAATTAGCCAGCATTCAGTAGAGGGGAGAGGGTAAGTTACCTAGTCAGCCTATCGATAACCCAAAAGGACAATTCATGGCTGAAGGTTCCAATAGTCTTGACAAATTCCCAGAATATGCTAAATCCGTCATGACTCTAAGAAGTGGAAGAACGTTGAACCCACCAGAACCAACCTAGAAATTAGAAGTGGCTGAACCGGAAAAGAGAAGAAATGCAATGATCAAGCAATCACACCTAAAGCCCCATTCCCTAGTGCTTTAGAATCTCCTTTATCTTTGGACAAGAAGAATATAAAAATGAATGAATGCTTGAGTTATTTAAGCAAGTCCAAATAAACTTACCTCTTCTCGATGCTATCAAGCAAGTTCAGCTTATGAAAAATTTCTGAAGGATCTATGCACACAAAAACGAAAAGCCAAGACAAAAATACTAAAAAATATCCAGTTGACTGAGCAAGTCAGCTCAGTTATTCAGCAAATAACTCCACCCAAACTAAAAGATCCTGGTACCCCGATTATATCATGTGTAATAGGGAACTTCACAATCAAAAAAATTACTAGATTTGGGTGCGAGTGTAAACCTTCTCCCAAGTTCAGTGTATGAGTTATTCGGATTTGGAGAGTTGAAATCCACGACGATAACACTACAATTGGCAGATAGATCAATCAAAGTACCTCGTGGAATATTGGAAGATGTATTAGTGAAGGTAGATGAATTTTATTTTTTGTCGACTTCCTTGTGTTAGATATGGAATCTAGTGGTAATCCTAACCAAATTCCCATCATTCTTGGAAGACTTTTTTTGGCTACTGCTAATGCATGTATAAATTGTAGAACGGGTATGATGGATGTATCTTTTGAAAATAAGAAGATGAGATTAAATATTTTTAATGCTTTCCAAGGACCACCTGTGTATGATTTAAATGAAGTAAATATGATCGAAGAAGTTGTAGATAAGAAATTTCAAAGTTTGCTTGATTCGGATCCTTTACGAACATGTCTTACACATTTTGAAACAGATGACTTTGATATTGATGAGTACACAAAGAGATAAACCTGTTATTAGAACTACCTAAGTTTGATACCATCCCTCCTTGGACTATAAAATATGAACCACTTCCAACTAAACCAAGCCCTTTAATACCATCATTAGAAGAACCACCCAAACTAGAATTGAAACCTCTTCCTGCTGACTTAAAATATTGTTCCTTGGACCCAATGATACCCTTCCGGTAATCATTGCATCTACCCTAACCTCTGAGTAGGAAGATAAATTGGTAGATGTACTTAAAGAACATAAAGAGGCAATTGGATGGACAATAGCTGATCTTAAGGGAATTGACCCTTCCATTTGCATGCACCACATTCATAGTGAAATTGAAGTCAAACCACATAGAGACATGCAACGGAGGCTAAATCCGAACACGAGGGATGTTGTTAAGAAAGAAGTAGTAAAATGGCTTGATGCTGGTATTATTTATCCAATTTTGGATAGTCAATGGGTTAGTCCAATCCAAGTAGTACCTAAAAGTCGGGTATTACCGTGATTGAAAATGAAAAGGGCGAATCAATTCCTACTCGCACATCAACTAGTTGGAGAGTGTGTATAGATTATCGAAAGTTGAATGCCATAACTAGGAAAGACCACTTCCCTTTGCCTTTTATCGACCAAATTCTGGAATGGCTAGTGGGACAAAGTTTCTTTTGTTTCTTAGATGGTATTCAGGATACAATCAGGTCCCAGTATTTCCTACAGATCAAGAAAAGACCACCTTCACCTGTCCCTTTGGAACATTGGCCTTTAGACGCATGCCTTTTGGTCTTTGTAATGCACCAGCCACTTTTCAACGATGTATGTTGGCCATATTTTCTTATATGATTGGTCAATTTTTAGAAATATTTATGGATGATTTTTAATTTTTGGTGCTTCATTTGATAGCTGCCTCGAGAACTTGACTAAGGTTCTGAAACGATGTATGGAAATGAATTTAGTCCTAAGTTGGGAGAAGAGCCATTTTATGGTTCGTGAGGGAATTGTGCTCGGATACATTGTTTCAGAGAAAGGAATTGAGGTTGATAAAGCCAAGGTTGAATTGATCTCAATCTACCATCCCCAACCTCAATTAAATAAGTATGATCTTTCCTTGGCCATGCTAGTTTTTACAGATGCTTCATCAAGGATTTCAGTAAAATTTCTCGACCCTTTGTAATTTGCTGGCCAAAGATAGTTCTTTTAATTTTGATGAAGATTGTCTAATAGCCTATAACATCCTATGAACTGCTTTGACCACTGCACCAATTATCAAGCCACCATATTGGACCATACCTTTCGAAATCATGTGTGATGCTTCTGATTATGTAGGGGCAGTTCTAGGATAGAAACTCAATCGAAAACCCCATGTAATTTATTATGCTAGCAAAACTCTTTCAGATGCACAAATGAACTATACTACCACTGAAAAAGAATTACTAGCAGTCGTGTTTGCCCTAGAAAAATTTAGATCATATCTGTTAGGGTCTAAGGTCTTAGTTTACTCTGATCATGCAGCATTAAGGCATTTGTTATCAAAAAAGGATATAAAACCTAGATTGATTAGATGGATCCTTCTACTACAGGAATTTGACTTAGAAATCTTAGATAAAAAAGGTTCCGAAAATATGGTAGCAGATCATATTTCTAGAATCTCAGTGGAATATAACAAAGAAATAATCAGAGATAAGTTTCCTGATGAGCAATTGTTCTCAATTTCCCATAGCAATCTTCCTTGGTTTGCCCACATTGTGAATTATTTAGCAATAGGAAAAGTACCTTCCCACTGGACAAAACAAGAAAAAGATAGATTTTTCTCACAAATCAAATATTACTTTTGGGAAGACCCTGAATTATTTAAGTATTGTTCAAATCAGGTGATTAGGCGACGTGTCCCCGAGAGCGAATTCAAAAGCATACTTAACTTTTGTCATTCTCTTGCCTGTGAGGGAAATTTTAGTGAAGAAAAACTGCAGCAAAGGTACTGCAAAGTGGGTTCTATTGGCCAACTCTTTTTAAAGATGCACACGAATTTGACAGTAATTGTCTTCAATGTCAACAAACAGGAAATATTTCTAAAAAATATATGCTCCTAAACCCTATCTTGGTTGTAGAAATTTTTGATATGGGGTATTGATTTTATGGGTCCATTTCCTTCTCTTTCGGATTCGAATACATTCTAGTGGCAGTTGATTATGTGTCAAAATGGATTGAAGCCATGGCAACTCGAACCAATGACCATAAAGTTGTAATCAAGTTTATTCAGCGTAACATCCTTAGTCGTTTTGGATGCCCAAGGGCTATAATTAGTGATGGGGGTACATATTTCACGAATAGACACTTTGAAGGATTAATGAACAAATATGAAATTACTCATATGAAAAAGGTGACTAGTGGCCAAGTTGAAATATCAAATAGAGAAATTAAACATATCCTTAAGAAAACGGTGAGACCCGATAGGAAAGATTGGTCAAACGTTTGGATGACGCATTATGGGCTTATCATACTGCATTTAAAACTCCCATAGGAATGTCTCCTTACCGGCTCGTATTTGGAAAGGCCTGCCATTTACCTGTAGAATTGGAACACATGCATTTTGGGCCATCAAGCAATTTAATTATGATATGAAAAAGGTAGGTGTTACTAGAAAACTTCAATTGAATGAGTTAGAAGAGCTACGAAATGATGCATATGAGAGCTCAAAAATTATTAAGAACGAACCAAAGCATATCATGGCAAATTTATTAATAGAAAAACTTTTGAACCAAATCAAAAAGTATGGCTTTACAATTCAAGATTACATCTTTTCCCTAGAAAACTTTGTTCACGATGGAATGGCCTTTTATAGTAACTCAAGTATTTCCCATGGGGCGATAGAACTCAAAGATCCTAAGCAAGGGAATATTTTTAAGGTAAACGGTCAACGTTTGAAACCATATATAGAAGAAATTAATGATGAAGAAGTTGTTGAATCAATTGATTTGTGAACCCAACACTATCGTAATGAGTAGCATAGTCTGGCTGAAGACTTTAAACTTAGCGCTCTTGGGAGGCAACCCAATTTATTAGTTATTTTTAACTTTTATTTTCTTAGTATGACCAGAGAAGAGCAACAAAAGTAGATCGAAAGAAGATGGCAACAATGAAACCTCCAACCTTCAAATACTCGACCAGGTAGTATCTTTCCTTGAAATTAATTTTTCTTCCATTAGGGACAATGAAAATTAAGTTGGGGGTAGAATAAGTAAATCCTCGAGTAAAACTATAATCAGTATTTGTGTACCAAATTTTATCTCGATTTGAAGTTAATCAAGCATTCTAATCATCAATGAACGATTAATGGTTAGATTATTTTAGAGATACTGAGGAACAAATTATTAAGGAAACCTAATAAAAGATAGGTTTAGCCCACAAAAATTTTTAGAATAATTTCAGACCCTCCTGACCACTGATCTTAATAGTACAATCTACTTAATAATGGTATGGGTAAAAATGTCATTTAAAAAAAAGAAAAAGAAAAAAAAAGAAAAAAAGAGTCTCTTAAAGTTAATAAATTAGGTTCTTAGCATCTTCACTAAGTAACCGGGCCCCATCACCTAAGCAAGTGATGTTGTTCGCGTAAAAAGGTGAGAATGTGAAAGAACCTAAGTAAAGTAAGTCATACCTAAAGCCTGTTTGACTCAAGTCAGTAAATCTGAGGGGTGTTTTACACCTAATGCCTTAAAACCAACTGGTTTGGGAGCCATTGGCCTAAAGCTCACTACAAGGGTCAATTAAAAAGCAAGGGGTTAGGACATTGCACTGACTTTACACATAAATAAATAAATAAATAATAAGGAGACTAAATTATAAAAAGATACTACACCCAACCCAAATTAAGTTAGAGGACTTAAACAGAGAAGTAAAAAGTTGGTGAAGAAGACTTCTATAAATTCTTATGGGCTGCACTCTATCACTAAATGGGTAAACTTGATAATCCAATGAAGCACCTCTCTTATGATCTATCAGAAAATCTTTTGATTTTAGAATTGTAAGATAACTATCAATTCTTGGACTAGCTTGGTACATATTTCTAGATTCTTTATTTACTCGAGGATGAGTAAAATTCAAGTTGGGGAGAGTGATAAACGCATAAATAATCATCATAAACCTATTAATTAATAAGTAAAGTACCTATTATTATTTAATATTTAAATATTTTATATAATATTTTAGGTAAAACCTTATCAACTTAAAGAGCTCAATTTTAGGAGTTCAACGATGCAAACGGTACTCAAATCGGACTTAAAATGAGCTCAAATTAAATTTACAAGGATTTATCTTTATCTGCATGTATCTCAAAGCAAACTCAGTAAACCAATTGCTGAGTTCAATCGCAGATTTTACATATTCATTTTTCTCTTCCGATTTTTCTTCCCTTCTTATCCCATCACTCCACCAACCAATCAGGGAATAAATTGGATTGAAGACTTTCAAATTGGAAGGAGAATCATCCGTTATCCCTCCGAAATCTCTTATGTTTCGTTCAGATGCGAAATCGGGAAAGAATTCAAATTTGAAAGAAAATCAGCGCAATCTCTCGTATTCGTGAAACACAAAGAAACCGAGCAGATATGAATGTTCATAATTTCTCCGCGTTTCCTATGTGTTAATGGATCAAGCAAACAAATTGTCCGCATTCATTTGGGCTTCGAATCAGATCTGAAATAGTTAGGAAGCCGCGCCTGGTATGGAAACGGATAGGCACGACCTCTCCGTGATTTCTTCGCGTTCTCTTCGCGTCCTCTCCACATATAAGCATCTATAAATAGCTCTGGCTGGACAGATGTGAGATCAAGCCCCGAACAGAGAAAGAAGGAGAGACATTCGTGAGGCAGAAAGACGTTCCCTCGGTTCAGAGTTCTGGTGGGTTGCGCTAATCTGATTCAGAAGCAAGGATCCTGGGGAGTTCGGTGCCTTCTTGATGCCTTCTTGATGTTGTTGTCGATGTCAGGGAAGAAGATTTATTTTTTTTAGTTTTACTTTTTATGTGTTCGGATGCTTTACAATAAAATATTTATTTATGTTAGTTCTTAGTAAATTCTTTTTAAGTGAAAATAATTTTGACTGGTCTATTCTTAAAAGGGATGGGCCGTGATCTACAGGTATGAGCCGTGCTCTCATAAGATAGATCATATCTTAATTATTCTCATGATCTGTTTATTTAAATTCATAATTGCATAATTTTAATTCAAGATAACCACTAAAGTCCCTATGGATTTGATCCCTTACTCTCGCTATCTATTAGTGAAATTAAGGTGTTTTAATTGTTGCGCTACGACATGCATCAACTGGCCCAGGATATCCACAACCGATGGGTCATTAGAAGAGCCTGTAACCATAAGAGACTGGGCCTTCTCCCCTACCTGATCCTTGTCTTGACAAACAACTGAAAACCCATGACCAGCAGTCAAAAACTCGAGAGCAGAAGATTTCACTTGTTTACCTTTAGAGGTGGAGGCATTGCCTTTCCTTTTCTTTTTATCCATTTTAGAAATTGACCGAGGGGCCAGATTCTCCGCCGGGCAAGCTCGCTTAAGGGGACCCGGAAAAGCATCCCTACTCCTAAAAGGACTTACACTTCCAGAATCCAATTCAAGAGAAGCGAAGGGATTCTTAGAAAGCAAGGATTGGGTGTGATTAGCCCCAGAGCCCTGAACCCCTGCTACAGCCTGCATTTCACTTACTCCACACTCATTTAGACCGGCATGCCCAGTGAACCCCGGCACGCCCTCAAACATAGCAGCTGCCTTCCCCTTATCCACAGTCAACAGTCCTAGGACAACAGCTTGAAGATCCACCACCTTAGGGGCCCTAGTACTCTGCCGACGAGCCAGCTTAGGCGGAGCAGACCACCCCTCGGTCGACGACCCCGGGACTAAGGGCGGAGAGGAAGGGTTCGGCCAAGGTGCAGGGGACACCGGAACCGTCTCCGACAGCGGCTTCCTCCTTGACACCACATGGGGGCCCTTGACCTCCTTACGCTGCTGGACTGTAGACATCCAAAAGCCCAAGAGGAGATTATCAGACGATGGCTCAGCATCAGGCTTGGCCATTGAGGAACATCTGTCGGTGAGATGCAGCGAGCCGTAACATGGACAGATTCCCTCCAGATGCTCAAACACAAATTGTTGCCAAAACGGACCGTTCATCCCCCTCTCACGAAACCCCGGCCGGAGAGGAGAACGAAGCTCAACTTGAGCACAGACGCATACGAATCCTCCCCTGTTCTTCGCCAGGGTAGCCATATCGGCGAATTGGAACTATCCTGCCGTCGCAATGATCTCTCTGAGGATCTCCTCCCTCCAAAATTCATTTGGAAGATTGGGTAGTCTAATCCATAGAAGAGCCCGTCAGCCGTCAGGATAAACTCCGGTCTTCAAGCTTTAGACGCTATAGGTTGGCCGTTTACCACCCATGGACGTTGCAGCACCATGTCATGGGCAGCAGCGTCAGCAAACAGGAAAATATGGCATCAGAACGCCAAGCTTAGAGGGACTATATCGCCGGGAATACCACCTCTTCGGAACTCCTTGATGAAGGCCTTCGCTGGTACCCATAGATGGAAAGACCTCACCAGGACGGCACGTTGCTGCCATCCCACAGATTCTGCTTCCAGCTCCGCCACCGAAACTTGGACTATGTTGAAAAATTGGGCCTCCAACAATGCCACCTTAGCCGGCGAAGAAGAAGAAGAAATTCACCGAAAGCTCGCATCCGCTGCCTGTCTCCCAGGAACTCGGCCATCGGAATCACCATCCGCAGCCATAGGAGAGAAGGGGGAGGCAGAGGAACCAAGGGCCGGAGAGCAGGAACGGCGAAAGCGGAGAGGATCACCGGAGATCAGCAAAGAAGGAGGCCAGAGCACTACTCTTAAAGCAAGCAAAAACGGGAGATCAGGGATGGAGCTACAGTAACCCAGAGCTACAGTAACCCAGCCTTTGCTTTCTTCTTACAATCTGGTTTAAATGAGAGTTGATCTAATGGGTTGATAAAGATAAACTAAGCATGTCCAATCTCCATGCGCACCCAAGACAACAAAGCTCCACCGCCTGGTCGCATCAGAACGCCCATGGGAGGCCGTCACGTGTATCTCTTCAATCACGGCGCCGACCGACTACATAAACCATCTCATCTTCTCGCCTAAATCCAACCAAGACCAAGCGCCCACACTCCCCGCCTCTCTCTCTCTCTCTTTCTACCCCGCTCGATCGATTGCGAAGGGCGGAAGCCCCGGCGGGAAAAACCCTCGCTCAAAACCCTGCGAACCCTAGCGCTCCTTCTCGGAGGGAGAACGATCTTGAGGCTGGCGGTGGCGATGGAGCTCCAGAACACGGTGAAGGAGGCCCTGAGCGCCCTCTACCACCACCCCGACGACGCCGTCCGGGCCCGCGCCGATCGTTGGCTCCAGGACTTCCAGCACACCATCGACGCCTGGCAGGTATGTTTTCCTTCTTGCGTTTTCTCCCTCTTTTTGCTCCGATCTCTCAGAGATCTTTTGTCCGCCCCCTGTTTTCCTTTCTCTCTATTCTTTGGTCTTGATTTCCGTCTAGGGTTAGCATAGAAATACATTTTTTGTTGATGATGGGGGGTGTGAATCAGATATATTGTCTCAGAACTCGAAGGTTGTCAATAGAGTTTCGTTCTTCTTGCTTTCTTTTTTTCTTTTCTTTTTTTAATGAAACGATAGAAAATTACATAGAAGAGTAATCTTTATCAGGACATGGTGTAATAGATGAAAGAGGGCATGATATTAACCGACCCATATGTTTGTCATGAGGATGTCTGGTTTTGACGGTCCTTGATTCTGCTTTTGTTTCCCTAGAAAATTACATCATGTTAGGGCTTTTATGGTTGTAGTCTCTTTTGTGTGGTATTGATTTTCTGATGAAAAGAACTGCGGCTATTATTTCTTTGTTGCTTGCAGACGATTGTTTATTGCTCCTCGATAAAGTTCTTTTCTTTTTTCTTTTTACCACTGAATTGCAAAGCAGTAGAATTCCTTGAAGAATATATTTTTCCCCTGTGAAAAAACTGGCCTAATTGATTGAAGTTGTTTATGCATTTTCTTAGCTGTCATTCCTTTTTCTCTTTTTTTTTAAATTTTCATCAAGAAAAATATTTTAGTTTCCCCTCTACAAGAGCTCTTGCTCATATATATATATATATATATATATATATATATAATCTCAGTACTTTTTACTACTACCATTTGATGGGAGACATTAGGAATATGGTTGTAGATGAAGTTATGCTATTACAACAGTTTCATGATGATGCATTGCATATAAATTGCCCATGTACTCCATCTATTGTTTGATGGATGATGGTATTGTGGTTGGCCTTCAGGTTTTCAATAACAAAGATCAGGAAATAGTCATGCCTAGGGCCAAGAACTATGTGAGCTTGTGTAATAGATTATAATTTCAAACTATAGTGCTGTTCAATGATGCAGTTCTCAATGCTAACCATTTATTGTAAAAAGACCGCACTCATGTGCGAATTCCTCTTTGGAGGAGAGCAACTATATTTTAAGTTTTTTAAGGTAGTGTTTGATAGCCCAAAAGCTATTTCTGGATAAATGTACGGGATAGCATTTATCCAGGGGATAGCTGAGGGAATAAGCATTTTTTTTAAATTACAAGTCTGCCATCAAGGGATAACTTTAGTTGTTCCTGGGTTTCCTAAGGAATAAGTTCAAGGGATAACCCATGATTAACCCATGATTAACCATGAACCATGATTAACCATGGTTAATCATGGGTTATCCCCTCTGGTTAATTTTTTCAGACCTATCCCTTCTAGCTATAGCATTTGGGGATAAGGAGGGATATCCAGGGGATATCCCTCCTTATCCCTCATATCAAACACTACCTAAGAGTTATATGCCATAGTGGCCATAAAAGTGTAATAACATGGTCAGCTCATGTCCATCATTGAGTTTCAAATATGAGAAATCTCCTTCTTTTGACAAAATTCTTAGCTTTCTCTGATTATGAAAATTTGATATGCGAAAGTTGATTTTGTGGGTTTTAGATAATAAAATTATACTCAAACGGTTGATTTTGTGGGTTTCAGATAACACAATTAACTGAGATGATTAGAGTTATATATGGATGGGCAACACTAAAGATGAGAAGTTGGTGTTAGGATATTAACAAGATCATGGTCTTAAATATTAGCACGATGTCTTGTGGATTGGGTTACCCTCCCTAGTATTGGGATGTGCATGCTAGTGTCTCAATCGGAGATCAAGATAATTTTGTAAGAATGGCCCTACAACATTGTTCAATTTTAGTAATGCCCTAAGCTCATCTGTTGGTCCAATCAACTTATTACCAAGGCCGGTTGATGTGGCCTTAAAAAACTCGAGTCCAAGTTAAGGTAGCAGGCGAACATGAGTTATAAATTCTTTAAACTATTCTTATTCATCTGATGTGAGATTATTCATGAGGGAGTGTTATAATCTGTCCTGCTGTATCAGGTGATGCCTTTGTTGCACTCTACGAACTATCACTGAGGCCTAAATCTACCCCGAGCAGGGTTAGTGTTGTAAAGGTGGCTTTATGTGCTGGCAGGATTCTTCACCATTGTTCTATGTACGGGTGTAATTGAGCCGAGTTGAGTCGACACAGTGCCAAGCTTGACCTCGACTCGACTCTAAAATTTAAAGCTCAAAACTAGACTCGAGCATGATGAGTTTCTTATTTAAAGCTCAAACTCGAGCTGGATGAAATACTCGATATACTTGAGTTCAACTTGATTTGACTCGAATTTTTGTATAAAAATTTTAAAAATAATTTTTAAATTAAAATAAAATATGTTCTTAACTAAAAATTCAAAGGAGTTTTATATTATTAGGACAATATTGTAAATATGTATAGCTATAAGGGTAAAATAATAAAATTACGTAAGTCTGATTAAGCTCATAAGCTTTTCGAGCCGAGTAATTTAATACTCGAACTCCACTTAATAATATACTCAAATATTTTCTAGTCGATTTCGAGCTATTCGTGAGTTGTCTTGACTCAGTTATAACCCTAGTTCTATGGGTAACCCTTTTCTCCTAGCTGACCAACCTCTACACATCTAGCTTGGTTCTGATATCATCTATAATGCCGCAATCCCATCTGTTAGCTCAATTAACTTGTTTATGAACTAGATCTTTATGGCCTTAAAAACTCGAGTACATGATAATTAGTAGCAGGTAAACCTGAGTTGTAATTTCCTTAATCCATTCTTTTCCATCCATTATGGGAATATTTTTATGGGGCATTACAATACCTACCAACTTTTGCATATTTGGATCGGCTTTGATATTATTTGTAACGTTCCAAACCTACTGCTGGTCTAATTAATCTGTTATGGGACCGAGTCCATGTGGCCTTAAAATTTTGAGTCCAATTACACCGGTGAACTTTTCAAACTATTCTATTCCATCTAATGTGGGGCTATTTATTGGAGTATTACAGTTTTAGCTCTCAAGCTACGTGCACTTGCTAGATTAACTTAATTGGTAGCATTTAGTCTTTATCGTGGTATCATTTTTGTTATTTATTAATAAGGTGATAATATCCAATTGGTATTATGGGAGGAGGCTTAGAAGGATATAACCAGCTGAACCAAATCTTCGTATACATACAGTGTATGAAAATCAGAATACAAACAAAAATGAGCTCTCACTACAAATGCATGGTGTTGGCAGAGACCCAGTGAAATTACTGGATGGGGGCTAAGATGGAGATGCATTCCTAGAGTCTTGTAAGACTGAATGAAGATGTCAGCAGACAGTAACAGGGTTGAGGATGTTGTACAAATCTGACTGTTGAGAAAGGAAGAATGTCAGGGTGCACTAGATACATTGTAATGAATTGGGCTGACGATGTTGTCCAAATCTGACTGTTGAGTAAGGGAGAATGTCAGGGTGCATTAGATGCATTGCAATGAATAGGATGTTCGTGCATTTCTTCCAAGGTGAATGATAGCCTTAGAAATAGGTTAGATCACATTAGTAGGGGGTAAAGTTATGGAATTAAAGAGGTCATACTCAAGTTGACAAAAGTCACATGACTGCTTTTCCATTATCTTGAATGTCTATTTAAACGGCAGTTGTTGCAAATTAAATGCAATTAGGGGGTCATTTGCAGTTTTTTTTTTAGTTTAGGATGGGAAGTGCAAATTTACCATAGTTCAGAGGGGCTATGTGGAATTAATACTTTTTTTTCCCTTTCGCCTTTGAGTGAGTCCATGTCATGCTTTTTGATTTTACCCTTTTGTATAAACATTATGGATATGTGCTATTTAATTCGATTGGTGACTCAATGTCCTCACAGGTTGCTGATAATTTGCTTCACGATTCTAGCAGCAATATGGAAACTCTCATTTTTTGTTCTCAGACTCTTAGAAGCAAGGTAATGTTAAAATTATTGAGAAAAGGCTTCATGTGCTTTGAGAGCTGGTAACTCTTTCATTGTTCATGGTGCCAGTAGTTTTAATTAAAAATTTTGTGAATTGTGACATATAGGTACAACGGGACTTTGAAGAACTACCTTCGGAAGCATTTCGTCCTTTACGTGATTCTTTATATGTGAGTATCTTGCATATTTTAATTTAAAGATAGTTTTAATTTTATTCATGATACCTGAAACCTTTGTTACTTCTGCTTGATTAGTTAATGTGTGTATCATCTGAATAATCACTATAACTGTTATGCTTGATTTATTTATTGCTTTTTGGAATCTAGGACTAGTGTGAGAGCTTTTGGGTTGCTGAGAACTGTATTTCATTTAATTCATGAGAACTTTGATTTATTTATCTGGGTTGAAATCATCATATGATTGCATCAAGTCACTTATCCAAGCATATTTCATTTCTTGCACTCTCAAGGGGACTGTTGGGCCCACTAATTCCATTTATAAAAACCAGGGAACTTTCTGGGGAAAAATATTGGGGTTTCGAAGTTTTTATTGCCAGTACGAGTTTTATTTATTTAATTTTTAATTAAACTAACACTGGTTCTTAGTTACTGGAGGCGTGCTAGATGTGGGTAGGTGGAACTGGGTGTCTTAAAAATGTTTAGTAAGAAAATGCTTAGGAAGCGGGTGCAAGGACAATTTCAAGGGGATCTGGAAGCAGGTGTGTTATCCTAAATGAAAGATTCTTGCTACTAAGCTTATGTCCTCTTGAGGTAGCATTCAAAGTATTTCTTCTATTCAATCTAATTAATAGAGTTGTGTCTTCAGCATCAGATTCTTAATACGATAGGGTTTAACTTAGTGTGCCAAGGCTTCCCTATCTACGCCTCTTTATAGAAAAGATTGGGG
>UESW01004396.1:756344-887333 GCA_900491605.1 Calamus simplicifolius | reverse complement strand
CCTAGTTCTGGCAAACGACACCCAAGCCTTGCGCGGCGACACCCGAAGGACGGAAACATACGAGACATCCTAGTTCTGGCAAACGACACCCAAGCCTTGCGCGGCGACACCCGAAGGACGGAAACATACGAGACATCCTAGTTCTGGCAAACGACACCCAAGCCTTGCGCGGCGACACCCGAAGGACGGAAACATACGAGACATCCTAGTTCTGGCAAACGACACCCAAGCCTTATACGAGACATCCTAGTTGGCAAACGACACCCAAGCCTTGCGCGGCGACACCCGAAGGACGGAAACATACGAGACATCCTAGTTCTGGCAAACGACACCCAAGCCTTGCGCGGCGACACCCGAAGGACGGAAACATACGAGACATCCTAGTTCTGGCAAACGACACCCAAGCCTTGCGCGGCGACACCCGAAGGACGGAAACATACGAGACATCCTAGTTCTGGCAAACGACACCCAAGCCTTGCGCGGCGACACCCGAAGGACGGAAACATACGAGACATCCTAGTTCTGGCAAACGACACCCAAGCCTTGCGCGGCGACACCCGAAGGACGGAAACATACGAGACATCCTAGTTCTGGCAAACGACACCCAAGCCTTGCGCGGCGACACCCGAAGGACGGAAACATACGAGACATCCTAGTTCTGGCAAACGACACCCAAGCCTTGCGCGGCGACACCCGAAGGACGGAAACATACGAGACATCCTAGTTCTGGCAAACGACACCCAAGCCTTGCGCGGCGACACCCGAAGGACGGAAACATACGAGACATCCTAGTTCTGGCAAACGACACCCAAGCCTTGCGCGGCGACACCCGAAGGACGGAAACATACGAGACATCCTAGTTCTGGCAAACGACACCCAAGCCTTGCGCGGCGACACCCGAAGGACGGAAACATACGAGACATCCTAGTTCTGGCAAACGACACCCAAGCCTTGCGCGGCGACACCCGAAGGACGGAAACATACGAGACATCCTAGTTCTGGCAAACGACACCCAAGCCTTGCGCGGCGACACCCGAAGGACGGAAACATACGAGACATCCTAGTTCTGGCAAACGACACCCAAGCCTTGCGCGGCGACACCCGAAGGACGGAAACATACGAGACATCCTAGTTCTGGCAAACGACACCCAAGCCTTGCGCGGCGACACCCGAAGGACGGAAACATACGAGACATCCTAGTTCTGGCAAACGACACCCAAGCCTTGCGCGGCGACACCCGAAGGACGGAAACATACGAGACATCCTAGTTCTGGCAAACGACACCCAAGCCTTGCGCGGCGACACCCGAAGGACGGAAACATACGAGACATCCTAGTTCTGGCAAACGACACCCAAGCCTTGCGCGGCGACACCCGAAGGACGGAAACATACGAGACATCCTAGTTCTGGCAAACGACACCCAAGCCTTGCGCGGCGACACCCGAAGGACGGAAACATACGAGACATCCTAGTTCTGGCAAACGACACCAAGCCTTGCGCGGCGACACCCGAAGACGGAAACATACGAGACATCCTTGCGAACGACTCCGAAGAAATTAGCGCGACGACACCCTAGCTCATGGAAAACGACACCCTAGTCTTGCGCGGCGACACCCGAAAGACGGAAACATACGACACATTCCAGGACGCGCGACCCGACAATTTAAGAGCGACGACACCCCAGCTCATGGCAAACGACACCCTAGTTCTTGTCAAACGACACCCTAGTTCTTGTCAAACTACACCAGAAAGGCGGAAACATACGAAGGCAAACATATGAATACAACGAGGACACTCCTGCTCGCAATGATAAAATTTTTAACATTTGCATTAAATATTAATCAGTGTTAATATGAATAAATTACATACAATTTTCATTCAAAGACGAATACTTTTATACAAAAATTAAGAACATGTTTCGACAATGTCGCTAATCTTTTTGTTCAGGCCCTCTCTCAATATCGTTGCAGCTAAGTGTCGCCGGTAATCTCTGACTTCCTCATCCATGAAATCCAGCTTCATATCAGGATTGTCTCGTCGAGCAAGACATTCCATGTATCTCAGACAGTACAGGCCGCAATCCAGCGATCCGCTCGGTTGGCTTGGGCAATCCGAAATATCTTCCATCGGCCACTCCATCACTTCCTTCTTATCGCAGTAGATATGGAATATGTGGCCTAGAATTGTATGCCATTTCCTTGCATTGGCCTTGTACTTCGGGTTGCGTTTCATTGAATTCAGGTGCATGAACACCTTCCTTTCCATGTCGACAGCAACCAAATGCCAGTGCGAGTTATCAGAGTTTACAATGGTGAAAAGAAACCGGAACTGGGCCTTATCTTCGTCCGATACATTATCAAATATCGCAGCCCCAGATGATCCAGCAAGTTCATGAGCAGGTGATGAGGAAGTCAGACATAGAGCAGGTACGAAAACTGATGCAATTATGCACTTATGATATCGGTCAGGATGCTCTGCCCAGTTTCGCATCAGAAACTCCTGCCCGCAATCGATTATCTGCCAATAAAAAGTAAAACGATTAATATAATTCTAAAATCAACAACTTGAACATGTTCCTTGATATACTTACATCATCTATTATCATCTCGTTGTTAATGAGATCCTGAAGATTTTTTCTGCTTGCAACTCCATTAAACATATTTGTGTAGACGATCTCGTCGGGTTGTTGTCGCTCGCTCAAAAAATTTTGAATAATTATTTGGTCATCTTCGACCGTTGTGTTGGGCTTTGACATGCCCACTGTCTTCACCGACTTTTTAGGTCGGGTTGTCTCATAACATTCGCCGACAGCCGTGGAAGCCTTACGCTTCCTCGGATGTTTTTTAATCCTCCTAACAAGCGACGGCACTCCAATTATTTCTAAGTCCATATTGTCATCCTTTGGCGCAGGGGTGCCAAGTTTATTATCGGATATGGACTCTTCTTTATTTTCATTCCCCTGCTCTGTTTTATCAGCCAATGAATCCCCCTCCAATATGTTCTCCCCTGATTTTGCATTCCCTGTCTGAATTGGAAACTCGGATGAATGGTCCTCCTCCATCTTCTTCTCCTCAATATTTACGTTATCAGGCTCGCGGAGGACCAACTCCAAGGAATGCACCTTCTCTGTTTTCTCGTCCCCCTTGTCCTCCTCGGTTATTGCATAACTTTCCTTTCTGAGAAGTGAATTGAGGAGGCTCTCAGCAATGGACAGCCTGTGCCTGACATCTTCGAGTTGATCCTTAACACACTTCAATTCATTCCTCAACTCGGCGCATCCTGCGCAGCTATCCATTGGTTGAGGGGCGCAGGTATCTGTTTGTTGAGGGGGGGACGGTTTTAACTGCTGAGGGAGAAGCCATCGCTCTTCTGGCAATGGTTCAATAGCTCCCTCCATCTGCAACACAAGATGATAACAAATTAATATTAACTGAACATATTGACGCATTAAGTTGAAAAAATGGTCACAGCAATGGAGCAATGGAGTAGATTACCAAGTCCTGAGGCTGCAAGTCGGCAACCCGAACCGATTGGTTCTTCGTTTGGTGGTCATACCACTTCAACAGCCGGGGCCGTTTATCAGGGTATGCTGGCTCTCGCATTGATGTATGCTCGAGGAACCACGCCTGAAATTATATTTTTTTGGATATTAAATAAAGTAATATTACGAAAAAATTTTGTCTCAACACTAATAATTTGTCTCAATAAATCTTACCACCAGTGCTGCCGAGCATCCGAACAAGGTAGGCTGCCTCCTAATCTTTTTTGCATTCTTTGAGTGCACCGGCTCCTCGGAACGCAAGCAAGCAGCTATTTCTGGGAGAGCCAGAACAATCAATTCCTTCAGTGCCGAAGCCCAGTCGATGCTACTCAGTTGACTTAAGTCATCCAAGTGCTGGATGAGATACCGTGGACATCTCTGATTAGACTTTGGAGCCAAAAACATGGCCAACATGTATGCGATCCAAAGTCGGACGGTGTCCTCGACATCCTCCTGTACTTTAGATGGTCGGAGTTGAAATATCAACTTCTCCAAACCTGATTGGCGAAGATCTAAACCCTGGCCAAACCGTCTGAACAACCTTCCGTTGAACATTTGGCTGGACGTGTCGATCTTCTTCCCATGACATGGAAGACCCAAAATGAGTGCGACTTCTTCGGCACTGAATATAACTGGCTTTCCGCAAAACATGAACTCGTCGCCACCATTGTGACATCTTATGATGTCTGCTAGCAGTCGCCCGTCGACTGTGAACGTCTGCATGTCGACGAAGGCACCAAATGGGGTCCTTCGAATCAGTCTTGTATGGCGTCTAGAGAACCCCATCCTCCAAACCTTCTGAACATATACTGCCGGCCTGCAGCTATTCTTAAACAGCTGGGAAGCCTTCACTGGGGGGACTGGAACAATTTTATTGTCAACGAAAACAGGGGGTAAGACAGAAGACATACATGTCATTAAATTTTAAGATAGAATATCGTAATATTTAATATAGTGATAAACATACCTGAAGGAGCCGCATCCTCAGTCGAACGAAGAACCAGGTCCTTGCATTGTTCCGCCATTTTCTCTGTCTGCTTCTTCTTTGTTCGCGGTCTTCGTGCACAAACGAAAGCGCTCATCTCCATGAATGAAGAATTCGGAAGAATGAACTATGGAACAAGTTTAGGAGGGAAAAAGAGACCAGTGGCTTCTCGAGCAAGAGAAGAAGAATGGCTTCTTGAGCAAAAGGATGGCTTCTCGAGCAACAGACGATTGAGGGGTTTTTCTAGGGTTTATGCCGACCTAAGAGAAATACGAAAGGACACCCGGATCGCCACGATCACATCAATGAGACCCGCGAACCCATAGGAACCGCCCACGTTTACAAACTTTTCTCGGAAATATGCCATGGCTCAGTTACTAGGGTGTCGTCGAATGAGTACTACGCTGACGTCAAATTCCCGCCTTGTTCAAGCATGGGTGTCGTCTCGTTAGAGCTAGGGTGTCGTGAGATCTCAACTGGGGTGTCGCGAATGATTTTCTGCCGAATTCAATTAGGGTGTCGGGTTCTCTCTATGTGGACATTCATAAGACGGGTGTCGTCGCCCTAGAGCTAGGGTGTCGTGGGATTTCAACTGGGGTGTCGCGAATGATTTTCTGCCGAATTCGAACTAGGGTGTCGCTGGGATTATCTCCGTGGTCTCTTTAAAGCACGGGTGTCGTCTCGTTAGAGCTAGGGTGTCGTGAGATCTCAACTGGGGTGTCGCGAATGATTTTCTGCCGAATTCAATTGGGGTGTCGCCGGGTTCTCTCTATGTGGACATTCATAAGACGGGTGTCGTCGCCCTAGAGCTAGGGTGTCGTGAGATCTCAACTGGGGTGTCGCGAATAATTTTCTGCCGAATTCAATTGGGGTGTCGCCGGGTTCTCTCTATGTGGACATTCATAAGACGGGTGTCGTCGCCCTAGAGCTAGGGTGTCGTGGGATTTCAACTGGGGTGTCGCGAATGATTTTCTGCCGAATTCGAACTAGGGTGTCGCTGGGATTATCTCCGTGGTCTCTTTCACGGGTGTCGTCTCGTTAGAACTAGGATGTCTCGTATGTTTCCGTCCTTCGGGTGTCGCCGCGCAAGGCTTGGGTGTCGTTTGCCAGAACTAGGATGTCTCGTATGTTTCCGTCTTCGGGTGTCGCCGCGCAAGGCTTGGGTGTCGTTTGCCAGAACTAGGATGTCTCGTATGTTTCCGTCCTTCGGGTGTCGCCGCGCAAGGCTTGGGTGTCGTTTGCCAGAACTAGGATGTCTCGTATGTTTCCGTCCTTCGGGTGTCGCCGCGCAAGGCTTGGGTGTCGTTTGCCAGAACTAGGATGTCTCGTATGTTTCCGTCCTTCGGGTGTCGCCGCGCAAGGCTTGGGTGTCGTTTGCCAGAACTAGGATGTCTCGTATGTTTCCGTCCTTCGGGTGTCGCCGCGCAAGGCTTGGGTGTCGTTTGCCAGAACTAGGATGTCTCGTATGTTTCCGTCTTCGGGTGTCGCCGCGCAAGGCTTGGGTGTCGTTTGCCAGAACTAGGATGTCTCGTATGTTTCCGTCCTTCGGGTGTCGCCGCGCAAGGCTTGGGTGTCGTTTGCCAGAACTAGGATGTCTCGTATGTTTCCGTCCTTCGGGTGTCGCCGCGCAAGGCTTGGGTGTCGTTTGCCAGAACTAGGATGTCTCGTATGTTTCCGTCCTTCGGGTGTCGCCGCGCAAGGCTTGGGTGTCGTTTGCCAGAACTAGGATGTCTCGTATGTTTCCGTCTTCGGGTGTCGCCGCGCAAGGCTTGGGTGTCGTTTGCCAGAACTAGGATGTCTCGTATGTTTCCGTCCTTCGGGTGTCGCCGCGCAAGGCTTGGGTGTCGTTTGCCAGAACTAGGATGTCTCGTATGTTTCCGTCTTCGGGTGTCGCCGCGCAAGGCTTGGGTGTCGTTTGCCAGAACTAGGATGTCTCGTATGTTTCCGTCCTTCGGGTGTCGCCGCGCAAGGCTTGGGTGTCGTTTGCCAGAACTAGGATGTCTCGTTCGCGAGCATTTCATTTACGACCAAGCAACCATAATTCAAAAGTTACGACACTCGTGTTTTATATATGATCTTGTGTAAGTTGACTCAATACATAAGCATCAAATTCATCCATTAAAGTTTCTGACGGCGGAACAATTATCTCCAGGTCCTCTTCAGTATTAATAGACTGCAAACAAGTCTGCCTGCTACTTGAAGCAGCTTTTTCCTTGGCCTGATTTTTCCTTGATCTTTTTGCCTTCTTCTCGACTGCACTCTTTAATCTGTTCTCTCTCGGGCGACCTTTCGTCCGAATTTGTTCAGGATCTTTAAAGCACGAGTGTCGTCTCGTTAGAACTTGCAGAGATGAAATCCAGTTGAGCACGAACCTACGCTCTCGTCTGAAAACAGGAGTCTACTGGAGTCTTCAAATATAAAAGTTTATCCAATGAGTTTTTCCCTGCCAACACCTCACGTCGACGTTCGCTTCTCTCTCTGAATTCGGCCAAGTCTAATAAAGAAGTGAGAAGAAAGAGTTCTTACTTGCTGCGGCTGACATATCCGGTGTACAAAGTTTTTTTACACAGACTCCTGACTCCAGTATCAAGGTTTTCCAGTCCAGTAGCTGAAGTATTTTCAGCCTCTAAGCTGGAAGAAACAGAGTTCTTCTTGCACAGATGACAGAAAACGTAAAAATGGAGCGAAAGGGCATTTTCGTCCGCACGAAAATTTTAAAAAAAAGCGAACAGCATTAAATGTCCGTCACGTTCAGAACGTTACGTCAAAGCCCAGCCATACCGCCTGTCAGGTCATCCACGTCGGATCCACGTGGACCAATAGGAAGACGCGGTGCAGCCCACGTCAGCGTTGCTGCACCGGGGCCGATGTACAAAGTGTTTTCCTAATTTTATATGTACGCATACTTTATATTCAGCCTGAAAAAGTCTTTCTGTGCAGGAGTGCACTATCATGCACGAAGATTGACTACACGTGCGGTGTGAACAAAAATATAAGCATGCGCAACTATACACGATGCGGTCAATCATCCACGCGATGTACAAAGACCTTTCTTATTCAACCATGTCTTGCAAAGGAAATCATTGTCACAAGCTTGCATATTTGTTATGCCATGATCTTAAAAGATAAAATATCATGACAAAAATTAATGCATCGTATATATATGTCATACGTATAATTGGATATTAATTTGCTTGAAGATTCCGCAGCAAAATTCTATCATTAAGAATTTACTAAAAGGATGTAAATAATGTAATTTTGTATTTTCAAATATATATTAGTTTAGGATTTGATTTTTTTTTAATTTTTTGATTATACAGATTTTAAAATTATTTCATCTTTTTCATCTCTAAAATTTATAAACCGTATAAATTTAAGGATGAAAAAAGTAGCCGAATCTAGACCTACCTATATTCTAACACAGCTAAGTCCACGATCCAATCATCTTTTTTATCGTTTGATTCATATGAATTTTGAAATCACCTAATCTTTTTTATTTTTTTCATCTTTGAGATTCATGAACTATGCAGATTTAACTATATTCAAATATAATCAAGTTTAAAACCGATCATCTTCCTGAGTTGTTGGGTGGGTTACATTTAATTGGACCAATTTAAGTTCTAAGTTGAGTTTAGGATTTAATTTTTTTCAATCTATAATTTTTATAATATTTTTTTATTTTAATTATCATTATAAATTTATTATTGGGTTCTAATTTAAATTAATTCTTCATTTTTATCTTAACAAAGTCTTCTCTCATCTTTTTTTTCCTCTAATTATATCTTTTTTATTATTTATCTTGATTGATTCTTATTTATAATGTGTTCAATTAAATTGGTAAATATTTTAAATATTATAATTATAAACTTAAGGACAACCATTTACTTGATAGAATTAAGAGTTTTTGAATAGAAACTTATATTTAAGTTGATTTTATTTATTTATCAATTATTAAATTTTAATAATAAAATAATAATTAGATGCTTGACTTAAATGTAATATTTTATATTAAACTCGAATAGCTCTAAATGATTTGTTGGGCCTAAATTTTTTTTTTTATAATATGATTTGATCCAACAAACAAATAGATTGGATGAGTCTATAATCAAAACTCAAATATCAAATTAGGTCAGACTGAGATCAAGCATGACCCAACCCTTTTATCTATGAACATGAATTGAATAAAAAAAACCATTTGAATATCTTATACTTGTGATGGTGTGTACAAACCCTAATGTAGCGTAAAGTTTAATAATGATAATTAGGATGATCCTAAACATGATGTATGTAAGCAAGGTATGAAAACATAGGCCCTAATGCTGCATAAAGTTTTATAAAGATAACTACAATAGTATCACAAATGACGCATTACATTAGCAACCGATTGTGATATAAAAGTAAGCAAGAATTTTCAAACTCTTATGAATAAATATGAGTAAAAAAGTTAGTCCAAAAAATAATAAAAAATATATTTAGTGACTTAAAATATAAGTTTATTAATTAAAAATTAATAAAATTAATAATATGATGACTAGAGGAAGAGTCAACGTAGTTTGCCTATGAGAAATTAAGTAGGTAGAAAAAAGCAAAAGAGATTGATGGTTATAAATTTTGGTATATAAGCAAAGATAAAAATAAAAATAAATTAGTGTTGACCCTAGATTGATTTTGATGATTACAAAATAGATAGGCAACTCTAAGCTTGATACAGGGAAGTTCGGTCGCCTTGCAAGTAAGTATCTGCGTGCAAAATTTCATTGGTAAGAAAGTACTTCATTTAATTTGCTTTGAATATTTTTATTAGCTTGGGAGTTAACTGGTTAGCTAGCTTGTTATTCCATTTAGCTAACTGGCACGACTTTCAGCTAGCTAGGAATCATTTACATTGCTTAGGCCGAACGATCTTGTATTTTAGCTAGCTGTTAGCTAGCTTGTTAGCTAGCTGAAGGTTCTTCAGCTAACTAAAATGCTCGTCACAGTGCTTGGCCGAACGCTCTATAAATTTAGCTAGCTGGTTGGCTAGCTTGTTAGCTAACTGGAATCGTTTTAGCTAACTCCAGTTGCTGGCCGAATAGTATTAAATTCTAGTTAACTGGTGAGCTAGCTGCAGATTTTCTAGCTAGCTGACGTTTCTTTTAGTTAACTGCTTAGCTAACTATTTTATCTTGGAGCTAACTGGTTAGTTAACTATTTTCACAGGTAAACGTGTGGCCGTGCGATTTAAAATTTAGTTAGCTGAAGAGCTAACTCCCTCTCTCCACTGGCCGTTTGCTTTCTCTGCTTAGCTAACTGGAAAGCTAGCTATCTTTTCGTTAGCTAACTGGGAAGCTAGCTATCTTTTCGTTAGTTAGCTGGAGAGCTAACTAAGCTGGGCGGTTTCTGTACTATTTTTGAATTAGTTAGCTAGTGAGCTAACTGGCTATCATTTAGCTAACTGATTGAGCTAACTCCCCATCTCCTGTTATTCCTGCAGCCGAGAGCCTTTTTTAGTTAGCTGGGGAGCTAACTGGCAATGAACGGCACTTTCTCCTGACTTTTTTGTTTTGCCTGTTAGTTAGCTGGAAAGCTAACTATCGATTGTTTAGTTAGCTGGTGAGCTAACTATGTGTTTTGTACCTTTTGTCCTGGCCGTTGCTTTTGCTGTTAGTTAGCTAGAGAGCTAACTAGCAACCTTTTAGCTAACTAATGAGCTGCCTCTGGACGTCTTTTTTAACGTGGCCTCTCTTGTGAGCTAGCTGACTAGCTAGCTGAGGACTTTTGCTTATCTCTTGGCCGAATGGTTTCTTGTCTTCAGCTGCCTGGAGTTATTTTTCAGCCAACTACCGCCTGAGTTCTTGAGTTTGCTTTTCCTCTCTTACTCTCTCTCTATTGCTATTTTAAGCTACATTTAACTTTTGGATTTTTGAATTTTTGCAGTGCTCTTCCTTCCTCAAATGGAGATCAGCATTCAATGCTTAAGGGAAACATTTATAACGGTTATATTTTCTTCCGTTTTTATTTCCATTTGTTCCTAATGTATCTAACGGATCTTTTCTTGTTGGATGATTATAAAAAGGTGGGATTTGAAGCACACCATGACGATTCGAAAAAGAGTTTTTAAAGAGAAAGAAAATCCAAGAAAAGAGCTTCATATTGCATATTGTTGAGTGGTTGTTGCTGTGCATTCAAGTTCATTCATTGCTCCAAAAAGTCGTCCGGATCTTTGAAGCTTTTCAAGCAATCAAGACTTCAGCTACTTCGACCTCGTTCATTTATTGCTGAGTTTATTGCTTCAAAAATTGTAAAGTATACTCTGAATATTTGCTCATTGTGGGAGCTTCTCTTTATCATTCCTTGATCATTTTTGTAAAAGGGTTAGTGTTAACCCTGATTATTTTGGGCTTCCTTGTGCCTTAAAACAAGAGGACTAGCCTAGGTTTGGCTAGGGGATTTGGCTTCCTTGTGCCGTGAAACAAGAGGACTAGAGGACTAGGTTTGGCTAGGGGTTTTTGGCTACCTTGTGCCGTATAAACAAGAGGGCTAGCCTGGTTTGGCTAGAGGTTGTAATCGTTGTGATACGATTAGTGAATTCCCAAGGTTTTGGGGAGTGGATGTAGGTGCTGAGTTTGTTTGCATCCTGTGAACCACTGCAAATAAATTAGGGTTTAAGCACATACTTGCATAGTAATCAATTTTTTTTATAACCTAATTCACCCCTCTCTTGGGTTGCTACATCTGGGCAACAAGTGGTATCAGAGCTAGTTGACCTGCACGGGTTAAATGCAGGCAGAGCATCAATGGGAACTCTCGCTGGTGACCGTGTCACCGAAGCCAGACTCTCCGCCCATTGGTGTTGGTGTACGGCCGAGATGGTAGCCGGCTAGTTTGATAGGTACATTTGTTAGGTGACATGGGAGGTACCTATGACCGAGTAACAAGTGGTATCAGAGAGTGCTCTTGATTTCTATAGCTTTGATTAGCTTTGAGCCAAAGATCAGTAGTAATCCCAATGAGTTCTATGTTGACTGAAGGACAATCAACTAATAGACCACCTTTGTTCAATGGAACAAATTACACATATTGGAAAGCACGAATGAAAATCTTCATTCAAGCACTAGATTATGATTTATGGGGAATCATAATTAATGGACCACACACACCCACTATTATGATTGAAAATGTTAATATTGCAAAGCCTGAATCTGAATGGGATGAGCAAGACAAAAAATTAGCTCAATTAAATGCTAAGGCTATGAATGTTCTTTATTGCTCTCTTGATGCAAATGAGTTTAATCGCATATCTACTTGTATGTCTGCTAAGGAAATCTGGGATAGACTTGAAGTCACCATGAGGGTACAAATCAAGTCAAGGAATCCAAAATAAATATGCTTGTTCATAAGTATGAATTATTTAAGATGGATCCTGCTGAAAATATTACTGATATGTTTACAAGATTTACTGATATTATTAATGGATTGAAAAGTCTTGGAAAATCTTATGCTAACAGTGATCTTGTTAGAAAAATCTTAAGATCTTTACCTAGGACATGGGAAGCAAAAGTCACTGCAATTCAAGAAGCAAAAGATCTCAACAATTTATCACTTGAAGAGTTGGTCGGTTCTTTGATGACTCATGAGCTTCAGCAACGACAACATATCGATGAAGATGAATCAAAGAAGAAAAGGACTATGGCTTTGAAGAGTGTAACTCAAGAAGATGAAAGTGAAGAAACCACTAGTGATAGTGAGAAAGATGATGAAATGACACTTATTTCAAGGAAATTTAAAAGGTTCATGAAGAGAAAGAAATTTGGAAAAAGAAAACAATTTGTCAAAGGAGACCATAGCAAAGATAAAGAGTGAACCTCCTACATGCTATGAGTGCAAGAAGCCTGGACACATCAGACCAGATTGTCCACTATTAAAGAAAGGATCTAAAAGAATAAAGAAGAAGGCAATGATGGCCACTTGGAGCGATAGTGAAGCAACAAGTTCAGAAGATGAAGAGAAAACTGAAGTTGCAAATGTTTGCTTCATGGCTGATAATGATGAGGTAAGCCCTAACTTTTTAGATGACTTTACCTTTGATGAATTACAATGTGCATTTTATGAACTTATTGATGATTTTGCAAATTTAAGTTCAAAAAGCAAAGAATTGAAAAATGAAATCAAAAATCTTACTCTTGAAAAAGAAAGAATTTCAAAGGATAATGAATCATTGTTAAAGGAAAACCAAGATTTGAAAAATGAAGTGGATAAATTAAAACCAATTGTTGATAGATTTAGTCTAAGTTCAGAAAAATTAGAAATGATTTTAAATAGTCAAAGAGCTGTTTACAATAGAGCTGGTCTTGGATACAATACTTTTAAAAGACAAAATTTTGAAAAATATTTATGAGCATGCTGATGATTCTACTAAATTACATGTTTTAAATGTGAAAAAATTGGACACAAAGCTTATATTTGTCAAACACAAAAGATAAGAAAAATATGGGTTCCAAAAGGAACCATCTTGACTAACCCTAAAGGACCCAAGAAAGCTTGGGTACCTAAAAAAAAAATTAAAATTGTGTATGCAGGTGTGTCTTGCAACCCGAGCAATTAAAAGACAATGGTACTTGGATAGCGGGTGCTCAAGACACATGACCGGTGATGAATCGCAATTCATCACTTTGGAAGCAAAAGATGGAGGTGCTGTTACTTTCGGTGATAATGGCCAAGGAAAAATAATTGGCATTGGAAAAATAGGTATCACACCTCATGCTTATATTGATAATGTTTTGCTTGTGAAAGGACTGAAACACAATTTACTTAGCATTAGTCAACTATGTGACAAAGGATTTAATGTTACTTTTAAATCATCTCTATGCATTGTTAAAAATCCTGCAAATGAAAACATGAAATTTGTTGGTCATAGGCATGGTAATGTATACATTGTTAATTTAAATGATTTGCATGATCAAAATATTGATTGCCTAGTTGCTACAAATAATAAAACTGATAATAGTTGGTTATGGCATCGTAGGCTAGCTCATGCAAGCATGGATTTACTATCTAAATTAATTAAGAAGGATTTAGTACATGGTTTGCCAAAACTTGTTTTTGAAAAAGATAAGATTTGTAATGCTTGTCAATTTGGAAAACAAACCCGAGTTTCTTTTAAATCAAAGAATTTAGTTTCAACCACTAGACCTTTGGAGCTCTTGCATATGGATTTATTCGGTCCTACAAGAACAACTAGTCTAGGAGGTAAAAGATACGGTTTTGTTGTTATTGATGATTTCTCTCGCTTTACATGGGTTTTATTTCTATCTAGTAAAGACGAAGCATTTTCAGCATTTCAAAAATTATTCAAAAGAATTACAAACAAAAAGAATTCTTCTGTTTTATCGATACGAAGTGATCATGGAAAAGAATTTGAAAACAAATCTTTTGAAGAATTTTGTAATGAAAATGGAATTGAACATAATTTTTCTGCACCAAGAACACCACAACAAAATGGAGTAGTTGAAAGAAAGAATAGAACATTAGAGGAAATGGCGCGTACCATGTTGTGTGAAAGCAATCTTCCAAAATATTTTTGGGCAGAAGCTATTAACACTGCATGTTATATTTTAAATCGTGCATTAATCAGACCTGTTTTGAAAAAGACTCCATATGAACTTTGGAAAGGAAGAAAACCTAATATAAGTTACTTTCATATTTTTGGATGCCGATGTTTTGTATTAAATAATAAAAAATCAAACTTGATAAATTTGATGCTAAGTCTGATGAAGGAATTTTCTCGATATTCTTTACATAGTAGAGCTTTTAGAATATTCAACAAAAAGACTTTAGTAGTTGAAGAATCAATTCATGTTATCTTTGATGAATCTAATGATCTTCCATCAAGGAAGGGAAAAGGTATAAATGATGCAGATGACATTGAAGATCAATTCAAGGACATCACATTCTTGAAGGATAAGAGACAAACATGATACACAAGAGGTAAATGAAGAAGGGAACGCTGACCTACCTGAAGCCATCCAAGGTAATGATGAATTAGAAATGAGGTTGGAGGTATGTTCTTAGTTCACCTTGCCAAAGATCATTATTGGTGATCCTTCTCAAAGAGTTAGAACTAGATCGTCATTTAGAGATGCTTGTAATAATTTAGCATTTGTATCTAAAATTGAACCAAACATATTGAAATTAGACATCATTTCATTAGAGATCACGTAAATAATGGAAATGTTGTTATTGAATTTTAACACTGAAAATCAAATTGCTGATATTTTCACTAAGCCTCTTGATGAAACAAAATTTTATGAAATCAGAAGAGAATTGGGAATGTTTGATCCAACCATTTAATGAATCAATTAATGAATTGATATGATATCTAATTGATGTGACATCTTTTAAATCAAATCAATTAAAGGGAACATCCTGTCAAATTAATTGCTTGAGTATGCTGCATGCTTTAAGTCTTTTCATCTTTATGAAGCCAACTGTTATACTTCCTTAAATCCATCCACCAACCGGACGTTTGAAGCCTTTTTGATTTTATTCATGGCAGTTACCTGACCAGGCAACCAAACAGTCACCTGGCCAGCTAACCATCAAGCCATCTCTCTATATAAACTTTTACCAAATCAATTCTTTCATTCCACGATCGTCTCCCTCAACCGAGCGTCTTCACCGAGCGTCCTCTCTCCCTCTCTCATCCTCTTCATTCCATTGATCTCTTTCTTTCCTCCATTCATTCAATCAATCCATCTTGAAGATAGTGGATGGCTCCCAAGAAGAAGCAGTCGCTAGAGATGATGATTGTGCCGATCTTCGCCGGAAGTCTTCTATTTCTTCATCTCATATCAACTCCCTTCTTGCATCTAAATCCTTTGCTCATGGAAGGTTAGTTGATTTTAACTTCTTAGAACAAGAAGGTTTTAAAATTGGAAAGCTTTTAATTAATCAAGGTTGGGATAAGCTTCTTTCTACCAAGAGACCTATTTATCCTGAGCTTATTAGGGAATTCTATGAAAATATCTCTTTTGGTAGTGGAACTATCTCTTCCTTTGTGAAAAAGACTAAAATCGACCTAGACTGCAAAACGTTAGGATGTGCTCTTAATATTCCATCTGATGGTTCTTAGAAGTCCTACCCAGTGAACGTGGATATAAAATAGGTTTAATCCTTAATATTGATGATAGTGAAGCAGTAATATTGAAACTCTAGATGCCAACATGCTATCTGTAGAAAATAGATTGTTTCACAGTATCATCGCCAAAATCCTAGCCCCTCGTGCTGGTTCGTTTAATGTAGTAAATGATAGGGACATATGCATAATGTATGACATCTTAATAGAAGACCCTGTTGATCTACCTCAACTGATGTTGACCGTAATGAAAGAANAATATTGAAACTCTAGATGCCAACATGCTATCTGTAGAAAATTGACGGTTTCACAGTATCATCGCCAAAATCCTAGCCCCTCGTGCTGGTTCGTTTAATGTAGTAAATGATAGGGACATATGCATAATGTATGACATCTTAATAGAAGACCATGTTGATCTACCTCAACTGATGTTGACTGTAATGAAAGAATCCTTGTCTAGATCTAAGGCTGCATTGCCCTACGGAATGTTTCTTACTTATGTATTTGAGTTTTTCAATATTAAGCTTAAGGGAGAAACTGCAGTGGCATTACGTCACTCTGACGTTTTTAATGCTCATTCACTACATCGTATGGACTTTTCCAAACGGGATGGTATTTGGTTAAAGGTTAGGTCTAGAACTGGTCAGTCTAGTATGCCACCGCCAACTATAATGCCATCGCCAACTGTAACTCAATTTGCTTGTTCTCCTCAGAACTTCTTCAACTTTGACTTCAACCATCCGAATCCTTACCTTGCTGCTATGTCTGATGATCAAAATCCTTTTCAATCTGATCCACCTAATATGAATGCTCCTGGACCTTCTTATCGTAATGACAATCAAGGTCCTGCTCCTCTTCCTGTAGTACATATAAGTGATGATCAAATTCGCCTCATTATCAATGAATTGACCCTTGCCTCTTCTAGTCGAAGCTCTGGAGACAGCGCTTCTTCTGTCAATGATCAGACTCTCGTTCCACATATTTCTTCTGTTTTGGAAAACATATCTCAGTTTAAACTTATTCTTGAGAGACTTGTCCATGATGTGAATATTCTCAATGGAAGAGTTTTTCATCACAATGAATCTGTCATGGAGCGGATCCTAAAAGAGATTAATTTCCTAAAAGGTAAGCTTGAGAATTTTGAAACTAAGGCAGAGTGGGTAGAGCATCGAATGAGATCTACAGAGACCCAGATCCGGGATGCAGCAAACGCTGTTGACCATTGGACTGCAACCCTCTCAAGGCTGAGTCAACTCATGGAGACTCTCATCACTCTTTCTATCGCCTCTGCGCCTGATGCTTCTTTTTCTCATCCGCACCTTTGGACTCCACCGACACGGCCTTCCTCCGACAAGCTAGGATCTTCAAACAAGCCAAATGTTTCTTTAGTGCATATTTCTTCTTCTGATGACGACAAGTGATTATGTTTGACTTATGTTGTAACCGTACTTAGTACTGTTTCTGTGATGCATGTTTATGACTATGTTTTATGACTTGAGACCATGGCGTGTAATGTTTGTATCACTCTATTTTGTAATGATCTGAATGACTGCTCAAATTATGTATGATTGCTTACATCTCCTTGATATATTATGCTTAAATTTATTGTAAAACTCTTCAAACTTCTTTTTGATTAATGACAAAAAGGGGGAGAAGATTATTACATACATTAAGGAATGGAGTAAAGTAATAACTCCATATATTCAGGGGGAGAAAAAGAGTTCACTTATTCAGATTGACAGGGGGAGAAATAAATGTCTTTCTGATTACACTCATGTCTACTTCCTATATTTGCTCCTTGTGCTTAAAGGTTTTGTTATTATCAAGAAGGGGAAGATTATTGACCCCAGATTGATTTTGATGATTACAAAACAGATAGGCAACTCTAAGCTTGATACAGGAAAGTTCGGTCGCCTTGCAAGTAAGTATGCGTGCAAAATTTTATTGGTAAGAAAGTACTTCATTTAATTTGCTTTGAATATTTTTATTAGCTTGGGAGTTAACTGGTTAGCTAGCTTGTTATTCCATTTAGCTAACTGGCACGACTTTCAGCTAGCTGGGAATCATTTACATTTCTTAGGCCGAACGATCTTGTATTTTAGCTAGCTGTTTAGCTAGCTTGTTAGCTAGCTGAAGGTTCTTCAGCTAACTAAAATGCTCATCACAGTGCTTGGCCGAACGCTCTATAAATTTAGCTAGTTGGTTGGCTAGCTTGTTAGCTAACTGGAATACGTCTTTAGCTAACTCCAGTTGCCTAGCCGAATAGTATTAAATTCTAGTTAACTGGTGAGCTAGCTGCAAGATTTTTTAGCTAGCTGACGTTTCTTTTAGTTAACTGCTTAGCTAACTATTTTATCCTAGAGCTAACTGGTTAGTTAACTATTTTTCACAGGTAAACGTGTGGCCGTGTGATTTGAAAATTTAGTTAGCTGAAAAGCTAACTCCCTCTCTCCACTGGCCGTTTGCTTTCTCTGCTTAGCTAACTGGAAAGCTAGCTATCTTTTCGTTAGCTAACTGGGAAGCTAGCTATCTTTTAGTTAGTTAGCTGGAGAGCTAACTAAGCTGGGCGGTTTTCTGTACTATTTTTGAATTAGTTAGCTAGTGAGCTAACTGGCTATCTTTTAGCTAACTGAAGAGCTAACTCCCCATCTCCTGTTATTCCTGCAGCCGAGAGGTTCTCTTTTTTAGTTAGTTGGGGAGCTAACTGGCAATGAACAACACTTTCTCCTTACTCTTTTGTTTTACCTATTAGTTAGATGGAAAGCTAACTATCGATTGTTTAGTTAGCTGGTGAGCTAACTATGTGTTCTGTACCTTTTTGTCCTGGCCGTTGCTTTTGCTGTTAGTTAGCTGGAGAGCTAACTAGCAACCTGTTTAGCTAACTAATGAGCTGCCTCTGGACATCTTTTTTAACTGTGGCCTCTCTTGTGAGCTAGCTGACTAGCTAGCTGAGGACTTTTGCTTAAGTCTTGGCCGAATGGTTTCTTGCTTCAGCTGCCTGGAGTTATTCTTTCATCCAACTACCGCTGAGTTCTTGAGTTTTCTTTTCCTCTCTTACTCTCTCTATATTGCTATTTTAAGCTACACTTAACTTTTGGATTTTTGAATTTTTGCAGTGCTCTTCCTTCCTCAAATGGAGATCAGCATTCAATGCTTAAGGGAAACATTTATAACGGTTATATTTTCTTCCTGTTTTTATTTCCATTTGTTCCTAATGTATCTAACGGATCTTTTCTTGTTGGATGATTATAAAAAGGTGGGATTTCAAGCACACCATGTCGATTCGAAAAAAGAGTTTTTAAAGAGAAAGAAAATCCAAGAAAAGAGCTCATATTGCATATTGTTGAGTGGTTGTTGCTGTGCATTCAAGTTCATTCATTGCTCCAAAAAGTCGTCTGGATCTTTGAAGCTTTTCAAGCAATCAAGAATTTAGCTACTTCGACATCGTTCATTTATTGCTGAGTTTATTGCTTCAAAAAATTATAAAGTATACTCTGAATATTTGCTCATTGTGGGAGCTTCTCTTTATCATTCCTTGATCATTTTTGTAAAAGGGTTAGTGTTAACCCTGATTATTTTGGGCTTCCTTGTGCCTTGAAACAAGAGGACTAGCCTAGGTTTGGCTAGGGGTTTTGGCTTCCTTGTGCCGTGAAACAAGAGGACTAGCCTGGTGTGGCTAGGGGTTTTTGGCTATCTTGTGCCGTATAAACAAGAGGGCTAGCCTAGTTTGGCTAGAGGTTGTAATCGTTGTGATACGATTAGTGGAATTCCCAAAGGTTTTGGGGAGTGAATGTAGGTGTTGAGTTTGGCACCGAACCACTATAAACTTTTGTGTGTTTGTGGTTGTTTGATTCTATACTGTTATCATTCTGTGCACTCCACTATACCTGCCAATCAAGATTAGGGTTTAAGCACATACTTGCATAGTAATCAATTTGTTTTTAATAACCCAATTCACCCCCTTCTTGGGTTGCTAAATCTGGGCAACATTAACTAACTATCCAACACTGAGCAAATTTTGATTAATATCAGGCACATAAAGAACATTAGTAATGTACTTTAAACTTGCCAAGCTTTCTATAGCCACAGTTCCTTTACCTTTACGGGTATAAATTCATCATTTTCAATTTTTACTTTGGAAATATTAGTTTTATCCAGCTTTATAAATAGCTCTTGGTCATTGGTCATATGATTTGTTCAGCCGTTATCAAATAACCAGGAATCACTAGAGCTGTTGCTTGTTGTGAAGCATGTTGCAACAAAAAATTGCTCTTCTCGATGTTGTTCAGTGGTTGCTTTTGCCTTCTTCTGTTGTTGTGACTTGCAAATCCACTCCATATGTTCAATCTTTTCATAATTTCTGCACTCAACATCAGGTCTCCACAGCACTTCCTTTGTGGATGATTTATCTTTTTGCAGTATGGACATGGTGGATAGCTCTTCTTGTTTTTATTGTTATTTTCTATCTTGTTGTCCTTCTTCCTATTACTGTACTTCTAATCTTTATCTCTTTCTAAATTTTTTGCCTTTGCTTGAAGTGCAGCTTCTACAGTTTCTTCTTTTCTCATCATTCTCCTTTGCTCTTGTGCCTGCAATGCATTCATTAATTCTGCCAAGAATATACTTGATAGATCTTTAGATTCTTCTAATAAAAAAATTTTAGACTCATACTTTTCAGGCAAAGTTATAAGAATTTTTTGCATAATCCGTTCATCAAAAAAGTCCTTGCCAAACAGCCATACCTTGTTTATTATGCCCAACAACTTATTGGAGTATTCTTTAATAGTTTCTGTCTCTTTCATTTTTAGCATTTTGAACTCCCTAACCAAGTTGAGTACTTGCATATTTTTTGTTCTTTCATTACCTTAGTATTCCTTCTTGGGATAATCCCAAATATCTTTTGTTGATTCCAAGTTCATAATTCTTGTAAATATAGTGCTTAAAATAGTTGAGAATAAACAGGCTTTAGCTTTGGACTTCCTGGTCATTTTCTCTCATGGGTCTTGAGTTGAGTCATTGTAGGGTTGTCAGACAATGGAGGAACATCATAGTCTTTTTCTGTAGCTTCCCAAAGATCTAATGATTCAAGATATACTGTCGTTCTAACAGCCTAGGCTTGATAGTTGTCACCATCAAAAATATATGGTAGAACATTGGAGAAATTAGATGATGTAGACTCCATCCTATGAAAGGTGTTGTGTTGACCCAATTATTGATTTTGATGATTAATAAAAGACATGAGTATATTCATTTTGTTTCTAATAGATTTAACAAGTGTTTTAGGGATTAAAAATGTTTGATCAATCAAAAAGAATAAAGAAACATGTTTTGAATCAATGTTTTAAAAGAAATTTTCAAAGTTCAGAGCCTGGAGTCGACAACCAAATAGTCATGAGCCGACCCCAAGGTGTATCAGAAGGTTTCTGGGATTTTGGCACGGTCTTGAGTCGACACCCAAGGTTTCGGCACCGACTCCAACCTGAGATACAGAGAAGTGCATTCTGTTTTAGTTTTTGGAGCTGACACCTGAGTTTCTGGAGCCAACTCTAACCAGAGAACAGAGAGCGTGTTTTATGGACTTTTCTGGAGCCGACACTTACAGTTTCTGGAGCCGACTCCTGAAAGTGACAGTCGACACTTTCCTTTCTCGGAGTCGACTCTCCAACAACTTTTTCTTTACTATTTTTGAACACCCGACTTGGAGCCGACACCTGAAAAGTTGGAGCCGACTTCAACCTGTCAGGAATAGATTTTTTATCTATCAGAATGTACTTCAACGGTAAGATTTCTTTTCACCTAACCTCTAACAGCTATTTTCTTTGTGTATAGAAGAATCCAAACATCTCCAACAGCTATATTTCTCACCTAAAACTTGGATTAAGGAGATCTATAAAAAGGGGAAAAATCGTCCGTTTGAAAGAGATAGGAATAGAGAGGAAAAATAGAAAAAGGAAAAGGAAATATTTTGTGAAAAATCCAAAAATATTGAGAGAGAAATCAAAAGGAAAGACTCAGAGCTTACATCAACCAATCCAAGAGAGTCCAAAGAGAAATCTAAGGCATTCAAGTTCAAAATCGAAGGATTTTCCAAGTGAAGAAAAAGAAAGCAAAAGCCCTGATTTTCCCAACTTCTCAACTGTAATCTTTGTGAAGAATCTGAGCTGAGGCCTGATTCAACATTTCGAAGGAGAAGAGGAAAAGAAGAAAAGAAGAAAAGCTCAAATCAAATTCGCTTCAAATAGACTTTTTTACCCTTGTTTATTTAATTGCATATTTGCTCACTTAAGGAGCTATCTTATATTGTAAACTCTATTTTTCATAGTTGTTGGGTAGTTCAATCAAGGGATTGAATTAGTGAAGGTGGTATACCTCGGTACAAGCTAAGGATAGCTTGTGGTTGGGTTTGTGCTGGTGAGCCCGAAAAACCAGCTGGGTTCATTGTAATCCCGGGGAGAAACAATAAGTTTTGAGTTGTGAGCTTGTAAAACATCTCGACTGTAATCAAGTAGATTATAGTGTGGAACCAAGTGATACTTGGGAGTGGACGTAGGTGTTGGATACACCGAACCACTATAAAATCCTTGTGTTTGCCGTGTTTTGACTCTCTCACTCTATCTCTTTATTTGTGCTTAATATTTATCCTGCACTTAATCTCATTTATTCCAAAGCACATAGTTTTTAAAAGATTAAATTTTTAAGAACCCAATTCACCCCCCTTCTTGGGTTGCCATCTGGGCCAACAATTGGTATCAGAGCTTGTGCTCATTATTTATTTGATCACACGATCAAGAGCTAAAGATCCAAATGGCAGCTCAAGCTGGATCTTCATTTGCTGAAGGTCATTCTACTAATAGACCTCCTTTGTTTAATGGTTCAAATTATTCTTATTGGAAAGCTAGAATGAAAATTTTTATTCAAGCTTTAGATTATGAACTTTGGAGTGTAATCACTAATGGACCAAGCACACCCACATACTTGGTAGATGGTTCAATAGTTCCTAAACCCGAAAGGGATTGGAATGAGAACGATAGGAAAATGGCTCAGCTTAATGCAAAAGCCATGAATGTTTTATATTGTGCTTTAGATGCTAATGAGTTTAATAAAATTTCTACATATATTTCGCAAAAGAAATTTGGGATAGATTAGAAGTTACCCATGAGGGTACTAATCAAGTTAAAGAATCTAAATCAATGTTCTAGTGCACAAGTATGAATTGTTTAGCATGGAACAAAATGAAACCATCACATCATGTACGCTAAATTTACTGATATTGTAAATGGTCTAAAAAGTCTTGGCAAGACCTACACTAACTCTGAATTGGTTCGTAAAATTCTTAGGTCTCTTCCAAGGACATGGGAAGCAAAGGTAACTGCTATCCAAGAAGCCAAGGACCTCAACACCTTACCTTTGGAGGAGCTACTTGGATCATTGATGACCCATGAACTGACCATGAAGCAACATCAAGAGGAGGAAGTCAAAAAGAAGAAAACAATTGCCCTTAAAGCTGCAGAAAAGGAGATAAGCAGCAGTGAGGAAGAAAAGGAAGATGATGAGACAGCTTCCTTACTAGGAAATTTAAGAAATTTATGCAAAGAAGGAGACCCTTCCATAAGAAAAGATATGAACAAAAATGGAAGGAGAAAGAGAAAAAGAGAAGGACAAGGACAAAGAAAAAGAGAAAGACCCCTCATATGTTATGAATGTAAGAAACCGGGCACTTTAGATATGATTGTCCTCAACTGAAAAAGGGGCACAAGAAGAAGAAAAAGGCATATGTTGCAACATGGAGTGAAAGTGATGAATCCTCATCCGAGGAGGAACAAAAGGAAGTTGCAAACATTTGCTTTATGGAAACGATGATAATGAGGTAAGTTCTGAAACACCTTGTGATGATTTTACTTTTGAAGAATTATATGATGCATTTAATAAATTAGTTAGTGATTTTAAAGCTTTGAAAAAGAAGAACAAATCTTTAAAAAATGATAATTTAAATCTTGCCAAAGAGAAGGATAAACTAACTCATGAAGTTGAAAAACTAAAATCTGAAAATGAAAATTTGCTAAAAGATAAAGAGTTAATTTCTAATGAAAATGTCAATTTAAAGAGAGAAGTTGATAAATATAGAAATATAGTTGATAAATTTACATATAGCTCTGAAAAACTTAATTTGCTATTGAGTAATCAAAGAGCTGTATTTGATAAGGCTGGATTAGGGTATAGACCTAATAAGAAACAAAAGTATGTTAAAAACTTCTTTAGAAAAGAACAGGATAAGAATGATTTTTCATGTTATTGCTGTAACAAAAAAGGACATAAAGCCTATGAATGCAATCTTAGAAAACTTAATAAGAATTTAAGTATTAAAGGAAAGAAAATATGGGTTCCGAAAGGAACAATCTTTGTTGCTACTAACCATGAAGGACCCAAGAAAGCTTGGGTACCTAAACAGAAAGTTTGATTACCTTGCAGGAGTGTCTTGCGGCCAAAAGATCAAAACGAAAGTGGTATCTTGATAGCGGCTGCTCAAGGCACATGATGGGTGACAAGGAGCAATTCATCACCTTGAAGATAAAAGAGGAGGAGTTGTCACATTTGGAGACAATGGTAAAGGCCAAATTATGGGATTTGGTAAAATTCAGATAACTCCCTTTACTTTTGTAGAAAATTTCTTATATGTAGATGGCTTAAAGCATAATTTAATTAGTATTAGCCAATTGTGTGATAAAGGTTTCAAAGTTTCATTTGAAGCTTCTATCTGCACTGTTTCTAATCCCATTGACAATAGCATTGTATTTATTGATAATAGAAATGACAATGTATACTTAATTGATTTAGATAATTTGTCTACTAATAATCATTGCTTAGTAGCTAACAATGCTAATGCTAATGAGATTGGATGGTTATGGCATCGTAGATTAGGTCATGCAAGCACACACCTAATTTCAAAATTAATTAAAATGGATTTAGTTAAAGATCTTCCAAAGCTAGATTTTGAAAATAACAGAATTTGTGATGCATGTCAATTAGGCAAGCAAACTAGAAACTCTTTCAAATCAAAAAATGTAGTTTCCACTTCTAGGCCATTAGAGCTACTTCATATGGACCTTTTTGGACCTACTAGAACCACTAGTCTAGGAGGAAAGAAATATGGTCTTGTGATAGTAGATGATTATTCTAGATACACTTGGGTATTGTTTCTTGCTCATAAGGATGAGACTTTCTCAATATTTCTAAAATTTTTCAAGAAAGTCACTAATGAGAAAAACAACACCATAGTGTCTCTTAGAAGTGATCATGGCACAGAATTTAAAAATCACTTATTTGAAAATTTCTGCACAGAACATGGCATTCATCATAATTTTTCTGCACCTAGGACACCACAACAAAATGGAGTTGTAGAAAGAAAAAATAGGACTTTAGAAGACATGGCCCGTACCATGCTATGTGAAAGCCAACTCCCAAAGTACTTCTGGGCGGAAGCTATAAACACGGCATGTTACATTCTTAATAGAGCCCTAATTAGGCCAATCTTAAGAAAACACCTTATGAATTATGGAATAATAAAAAACCAAAGATAGGTTATTTTCATGTATTTGGCTGTAAATGTTTTATTCATAATAATGGAAAAGATAATCTTGAAAAATTTGATGCAAAATCTGATGAAGGCATATTCTTAGGATATTCAACAACTAGTAAAGCCTATAGAATATTTAACAAGAAATCATTAATTGTAGAAGAATCCATTCATGTAGTTTTTGATGAGTCTTTAGCATCAAGTTCAGAAAAATTTGATGATGAGGAAGATACAAATATACTAGAAAGAGATATTAAAAATTAAATATAGATGTATCTTCAGATCATGAACAAGAAGCTAAAGATGATGATTCACCTAGGATTGATGATATTGATACTAATCATAATGAAGTAGATCTTCCTAGAGATTGGAGATATGCCTATGGTCATCCAAAGGAATTGATTATTGGTGATCCATCTCAAGGAGTAAGAACTAGGTCATCTATGAGGAATATCAATAATCATCTTGCATTTGTATCTCAAATTGAACCTAAAACTATTGAAGAAGCTGAAAAAGATAGTAATTGGATGCTAGCTATGCAAGAAGAATTAAATCAATTCACTAGGAATAATGTATGGTCCTTAGTTGATAGACCTAAAGGTCATTCAGTTATAGGATCTAAATGGGTATTTAGAAATAAATTGGATGAAAATGGCATAGTAATTAGAAATAAAGCTAGATTAGTTGCAAAAGGATATAATCAAGAAGAAGGAATTGATTTTGATGAAACTTTTGCACCTGTAGCTAGATTAGAAGCAATTAGATTACTACTTGCATTTGCATGTCATATGAACATAAATTTATTTCAAATGGATGTTAAAAGTGCATTTTTAAATGGTTTTATAAATGAGGAAGTATTTGTGGAACAACCACCTGGTTTTGAAGATCATGAATTTTCAAATCATTTTTTAAATTGCACAAAGCACTATATGGTTTAAAACAAGCACCTAGAGCTTGGTATGATAGGTTAAGCAAATTTCTGATTGAAAATGATTTTACTAGAGGAAATGTAGACAAAACCTTATTTTTGAAAAGGAAAGACAAAGACTTATTAGTAGTACAAATATATGTAGATGATATTGTATTCGGTGCTACTAACAATCTCTTGTGTCAAGAATTTGCTAAGTTAATGCAGGGTGAATTCGAAATGAGCATGATGGGAGAACTCAATTTCTTCCTAGGACTTCAAATCAAGCAAAGAAAAGAGGGGATTTTCATCAACCAAACAAAGTACACAAAGGAACTTCTCAAGAAGTTTGGAATGGAATCAGTCAAACCCCTTGGAACACCTATGAGTCCTTCATGCAAATTAGACAAAGATGAAGATGGTAAGAAGGTAGATCAAAAATACTATAGAGGTATGATCGGATCTCTACTTTACTTAACAGCAAGTAGACCAGATATCATGTTTGCTATTTATCTATGTGCTAGATTTCAATCAGAACCTAAAGAATCTCACTTAATTGCTGTGAAAAGAATTTTAAGATATCTAAGTGGAACTAAAAATGTAGGATTATGGTATTCTAGAGACTCAACACTAAACTTAATTGTATATTCTGATTCTGACTATGCTGGATGTAAACTAGATAGAAAAAGTACAAGTGGTACATGTCAATTCTTAGGAAGTAACTTAATCTCTTGGTTTAGCAAAAAGCAAAATTCGGTTGCATTATCTACTGCTGAAGCAGAATATGTTGCAGCTGGAAGTTGCTGTGCTCAAATCCTTTGGATTAAGCGACAACTTGAAGATTATGGCATAACACTTGATAAAACTCCTATTAGATGTGATAATACAAGTGCAATCAATTTAACTAAGAATCCAATCCAACATTCAAGAACTAAACACATTGAAATTAGATATCATTTTATAAGAGAACATGTAGCTAACAATGAAATTTACCTTGATTATGTTAGTACTGAAGAACAATTAGCTGACATATTTACAAAACCTTTGAGTGAAGAGAGATTTTGTTATCTTAGAGGTGAATTAGGGATTTGTGATCCTTTGGAATGACTTTGAAACCCCTAAGGAATGATTATCTAGATTTCTATCAATTTCTTGAGATTCTTTCATAATTTTAAGGACAATTTATCTAGTCATTTGAGCAATTTGATTCCTCACATTCCAAAGATTTTTTTAAAAATTTATTGACCTTATTTTGACAAGTTTCGGCTGGTTGAAACTCATTTATTTTTCTCTAAAACTGTCAGTGGAGTCGATACCTCAATTTGAGGAGTCGACACCTCTTCTGTGTTGCTCTCGGTCTTTGACCTTGGAGCCGACACCCGCTTAAGTGGAGCCGACTCCAGTTCGGGCGCTAACTGTGTTAGCGACTTGGAGTCGACACCCGACTTTGCGGGAGTCGGACCCAAATTGACTATATTAGGAGAGTCGACACCTTCTCAATTTTTATCTTCTCCAAAACCTCTCCAAACTTCCAAAGCCAAATACTCCTCAAATCAACCATTCCCTAAGATTTCTATGGCACCTAAGCGTAGGGGATCGGTCTTTGATGCTCCCATTGCTACAAGGAAGCGTACGGCTAGGCGTCCCATCCGTGAACCTACTCCAAGTGATGATTCTTCTTCAACTCCCTCAGATAATCCTAGCCCCTCCTCTCCACAGGTAGATACCCTTGCTGGGCGAGTTATTACCATGGGTAGGAAAGTAGATTTCGATTTCTTTGAAGCCGAGGGTTTTGACATTGGTAGACAGATTAAAGAACTTGGTTGGGATAAAGTTTGTTCTTTGGATGTTCCTACTTATCCAGCTCTTGTTAAAGAATTTTACCTGAATTTATCAGGAGATGGTGGAATTGTTAGTTCAGTAAGAGGAAAGAGAATTCATCTTACTTTTCAAATTTTAGGAAATCTGTTAAGTATTCCTGTCACTGGATTTATTGCAAACATTCACAGTGAGAGATCAGCTGCTTTATCAAGAATGTTAGGAAGAGAAATAACTGAATTTGAAGAGGTTAGGGCAAACCAATTGCCACTTGAGCTTAGGCTATTGCATAACATTTGCAGTAGGATTCTATTTCCCAAGACTGGCCGTTTTGAGTATGTCTCAGAGCGAGACATTGTAGTCATGGATAGTATCTTGACGGTCAGCCAATAAATCTTGCTGGAATGATGATATGGTATATGGCTGAGGCCGAGGGTAAGAGGAGATCTTCACTGCCTTATGGGATGATCCTAACCTTGGTTTTTAGAAGTCAAGGAGTATTTATTTCTGAGAATGAGCCATCGAAGAACCTTAGGCACACTGACTACTACAACTTAGCCACTGTGCACAGGATGGGATTTGTGAAAATGGATGGTAAATGGGAGAGAAAAGGTCATACTGGAGACAGGGTTGCTGAGTCTAATGTGCCTGGCCCTTCTGAGGCAGGACCATCTGTGAGACACAGCTCACCAGAGCCCAGTCAGAATGTACCTCCAGCTCTACCTATTCCTTCTACTTTTGATCAATCATCTATTAGTTTTTCCGATATTCAGTTAGAACAGCTTAGAAGTATTTTTGCTACTCACAAGGAAGAGATGAAATCTAAGCTAGATAGCCAATTCATGAACCTGAGAGAGACCCTCTATTCTTTGGATGAAAGAATTGGCAAAATTGAGTCTACACTTGGAGCCTCCGCTGAAGCTTTAAAGAATGATCTCAAGAACATTTTTGAAGAACTTAAAGATATTGGTGGAGACTCAAAGACTTATTCCAAATGCAATGCTGAGCTTCAGGATAAAATTATGACTGCATGTGCATTTGTTGATAGAAGATTAAAAGAATTTGTAAGAACTCAGAGTGAAGGAATGGGAAGAATATTAGAAGATTTGTAAAGACTCATTAGAACTAACTTTTGATTATATTGTAATGAAGTTTCTTTGATGTTATTGAAAGATGATGTTTAGTCTAGTTTGATGTTGATTTACTTTTTATTAAAAGTTCTAATGTAATGAAGTTTTGATGTAATGAAGTTTCTTTTTGCAATATGATGTAATGTTTGACATTATGATGTAATGAACTTATTTGATACTTAATGAATGTCATTTGATCTTTGAAGCATCTATCAATTTTGTCATTTCACTTAAAACTTCGTAACCTTTTTGTTGATTATAAAAAAGGGAGAGAAGTTATTGATAGTCGTATATGCATTGAAAGTTATAAAAGGAAAGAGTATTTAATTGCATATTTGTAGATGCATTGGAACAATTAAGCTTAATTAATTGTCATATATGCATTGAAAGGATGAATAGATGTTAAAATTGATATAACTGTTTAATTGGTATCAAACATTAAAAGTTTACTATTAAAAGGAAAGAATAGATGTTAAATTGAGTATCATAGGGGGAGCTACCTCATTCAGGGGGACCTTACCTGTGAGGAATAAATATTTGAGAAATTTGATTTGAAAATCTTATTGTTTAATCATGCATATACTCAATGTTTTTATAATCATCAAAAAGGGGGAGATTGTTGACCCAATTATTGATTTTGATGATTAATAAAAGACATGAGTATATTCATTTTGTTTCTAATAGATTTAACAAGTGTTTCAGAGATTAAAAATGTTTGATCAATCAAAAATAATAAAGAAACATGTTTTGAATCAATGTTTTAAAAGAAATTTTCAAAGTTCAGAGCCTGGAGTCGACACCCAAATAGTCAGGAGCTGACCCCAAGGCGTATCAGAAGGTTTCTGGGATTTTGGCATGGTCTGGAGTCGACACCCAAGGTTTTGGCGCCGACTCCAACCTGAGATATAGAGAAGTGCATTCTGTTTCAGTTTCTAGAGCCGACACCTAGAATTCGGGAGCCGACACCTGAGTTTCTGGAGCCGACTCTAACCTGAGAACAGAGAGCGTATTTTATGGACTTTTCTGGAGCCGACACTTACAGTTTCCGGAGCCGACTCCCGAAAGCGACGAGTCGACACTTTCCTTTCTCGGAGCCGACTCCCCAACAACTTTTTCTTTACTATTTTTGAACACCCGACTTGGAGCTGACACCTGAAAAGTTGGAGCCGACTCCAACCTATCAGGAACAGATTTTTTATCTGTCAGAACGTACTTCAATGATAAGATTTCTTTTCACCTAACCTCTAACGGCTATTTTCTTTGTGTAGAAGAATCCAAACATCTCCAACGGCTATATTTCTCACCTAAAACTTGGATTAGGGAGATCTATAAAAAGGGGGAAAAACCGTCCGTTTGAAAGAGATAGGAATAGAGAGGAAAAATAGAAAAAGGAAAAGGAAATATTTTGTGAAAAATCCAAAAATCTTGAGAGAGAAATCAAAAGGAAAGACTCAGAGCTTACATCAACCAATCCAAGAGAGTCCAAAGAGAAATCTAAGGCATTCAAGTTCAAAATCGAGGATTTTCCAAGTGAAGAAAAAGAAAGCAAAAGCCTGATTTTCTCAACTTCTCAACTACAATCTTTGTGAAGAATCTGAGCTGAGGCCTGATTCAACATTTCAATGGAGAAGAGGAAAAGAAAAAAAGAAGAAAAGCTCAAATCAAATTCGTTTCAAATAGGCTTTTCTTACCCTTGTTTATTTAATTGCATATTTGCTCACTTAAGGAGCTGTCTTATATTGTAAACTCTATTATTCATAGTTGTTGGGTAGTTCAATCAGGGGATTAAATTAGTGTAGGTGGTATACCTCGGTACAAGCTAAGGATAGCTTGTGGTTGGGTTTTGCGCTGGTGAGCCCGAAAAATCAGTTGGGTTCGTTGTAATCCCGGGGGAAAACAAAGTTTTGAGTTGTGAGCTTATAAAACAACTCGGCTGTAATCAAATAGATTATAGTATGGACCCAAGTGATACTTGGGAGTGGACGTAGGTGTTGGATACACCGAACCACTATAAAATCCTTGTGTTTGCCGTGTTTTGACTTTCTTACTCTATCTCTTTATTTGTGCTTAATATTTATCCTGCACTTAATCTCATTTATTCCAAAGCACATATTTTTAAAAGATTAATTTTTAAAAACCCAATTCACCCTCCCTCTTGGGTTGCCATCTGGGCCAACATGTTGTGTTTCTGATTTATATCTCAACTCATAGGTCTCTTAAGAGAAGAGCTTTGATACCAACATGTTGTTCTATAACACAAATTAGAACTACATATTCCTAACTTAGCTGTCGTTGGTTTGCAATGAAGAAGAAAGAAAAGTATTTGATAGAAAAAATGAGAGAAAGAGAGTTTTGTATCTAAGAACCCACACACCAATTTATTTACCGAATTGCCCTTTATATAGAGGTGAAACATAATAAAAAGTATATAAAAACTAATTCAGAATCATAACTAACAAATTTCTAATATTAAGCATTGATTCTTGAGATCAAGGCATATTAGAAATATGCAACAAAAATCCTAGAGATTTGGTTAAAGATTATATCCTAAAGATTTGGTTGTTAATATATTATATCCTAAAGATTTGGCTATTGACTAATTATTCTGCCATAATTTTTGCAACCTAAGGCAATATTCAACAATGATCCCTTGAATGGTATGCACCTTATAATCATTAAAACTTTTGGAGTAAGGAGGAGGTGTACATTGTTAGGTGCTCTTCATCTAGGTTTTAAAAGTTAAGTATGTGCTAGCCTTCTTTCATTCCTCTTCCATTTGCTTCCCATGGGGGGAACTAAATTGAGAAAACCAACATTTATGGATGTGTTTGTCAGTCATCGCTAGGAGACACAAGAAATCAACCACATGGGGGTCACTAATTTGTTCCAAATTATAAGATCTCTGTGCATGGATTGATTTAGTTAGCATCATGGTTTATATCTAACAAAGCTATATTGCATTTATATAACATGACCATTAATTTTCTTACTTTTGGTTACTTTCAGAATCAGGACTATTTCATCTATATAGATGAGTTTACAGCCACCGAAGACCTCTGTGTACCCTCAGATATTGAGATTAAATCCAATAACCACTGAGTATACTTATCTAATGCCTCAAATATGCGATCTTCAAACTTCTAAAAGCTCTCATTCTAGTGCAATGAATTGATGCAGCCTAGTTAACATTACCATGCTGTATGCTGGGCATAGGCTATTTGTAAGATTACACCTAAAAGCCAAGATAAATTATGGCTTCTGTAAGGTCACTTTCTCTATTAATTGAATTTTTTGGTGTCATGGCAAGCCCATCTATTACGTCAATATCTGGACTAATTCGTGCCCTGCCATTAGAGGGATTATGGGACTAAATATACTACAGGTTTGGAAGCTCATGCCTCACCATACTACTTGTCACTTTTATGAACATTATCTTGGTGAATTGTGACTACAAATGATTAAATGACAAGATTATAAGCACTAGAGTTTATAACAGTATGCATCTGTCAAGAATGTAAGGGAAGGGACACAGATTTTGGAAGCAGGTGAAATTGGATTGGCACCTCAATCCTAATGGCATTTCAAACACACCCTAAATATGATGGCTTTGATTTTCTAATCCAATCCCACCTAAACCCTAATGATGGTCTAAACATGCCCTAAATGTGTGATGGTTTTGATTTTCTTGACTATTTTTTTCTTTGTATTTTTTATTAACTATTATTATTATAATAGTTCACAACATTGCAGTTGCAAGCATGATTCTTCCAAATTCTACCATGTTGTTACCTAATTAAAATAATAATTAAAATAATGACTATTATAAACATTTTTACAATTTATTTTTAGTGTTTTTTTAATATTTTTTATTAATAATTTTTATCACTATTGTTATTTTTTAATTAGTACCTTTATTATCATGGTCATAATATTAATAATGATTTTTAATGGCACTTTTTCCATTTTTAGCTTTTTTATTAATATTTTTATTTATTGGTACTGCTATTTCTTTCATGTTAAGTAAATATAATGGCTATTTATGTTGCAATTATTAGTTATAATTATTATAACAATTTACGATATTGTAACAGCCTTCATGATCATTTCAACTGCTTCTCTTTATATTGAAGAAATATAAAATAATTCTTAATACTTTATTAATCATGGTTATTATGATAGCTTAGGATGCCACAATGGCCATCATGACTAAAATTATCATTCCTTCTATGCAGAGTAAATTTATAAAGGCTATTAATATCTTTTATTAACCTTGGTTATCATAACATCTTACAACGTTGCAATGGCAATATAGCCAAGTAAATATGTATTGATTATTTATATTGCAATTTTTCACAGTGATTATTATAATCATTTATGACATTGCAGTAGCCTCTATGATCATTTCAAATGCTTCCCTCTACATTTAAACATGTAATTATCCTTTATTTTTTTATTAATCATGGTTATTATAATAGTTTACAACATTGCAATGGTTATCAAGATTAGTACTGCTATTCCCTCTCAATTGAGTAAATATGTAATGGTCATTTATAATATTGTAATTATTAATTGTGATTATTATAATAATTAAGTAATAACCTTCAAGATCATTTCAAATGCTTTTCTCGATATTTAGTAAATATACAATGGTTCTTGATATTTTTTATTAACCATGGTTATTATAATGGTTTACAACATTGCAATGGCCATCATCATTAGTATTACTATTCCTCCTATGCTAAGTAAACATGGAACCACTATTAATTTAATTGTAATTATTAATAATGATTAACATAACAATTTAAGACATTGTAATAGCTTTCATGATCATTTCAAATGCTTCTATGTTCAGTAAATATACAATTGTTCATGATATTTTTGCCATCATGATTAGTATTATTAGTCCCTTTATGTTAAGAAAATATGTAATGGCTATTTATATTGTAATTATTATCTATGATCATTAAAGCATTTTATGACATTGCAATAGCCTTAATGATCATTCCAAATGCCTCTCCCTATGTTGAGTAAATTTATAATAATTATTTATATAATAGTTGTTATGCAATTAAATTAATAACTGCTAAATTGTAAAACCAAGCATCATAAAGACTTCCATATCAGAAATATAGGCATCTTAAGTAGAGACACAAGACCTTCCTCCTTTGCCCGAAGAAAAATCTGGAGGTGGTATTTTATAAACTTCAATCTCTCCAAGGAAGGGTTCATGATGTCAAACAAAAATTGGAACCATCCAAGATCAACTGGTATTCAAATCACAACTTATAGAACTCTGTTTCACGCTGGACAGAATATCCCAGAGTAATCTACAGCATGTTTTTAAAGTGCAGCTTTGGACAACAAATCATGTATCTTCCTCAGATAACACTCCCCTGCACAATTGTAACACCTCCTAGTCGCTATCTTATGAAGTATTTCTTCAAGCATAGCTTATTTTACTGTCAGGGATATGTAATGCCTCGTCTTGCAAAGACCCAGGAATAGAAATAGAAGAAATTGCCACAGAAAATTATTACTGTTGTTATTGTTGTTGCTGCTATAATTATTACTGTTGTTGTCATAGCCTTAATTGTTTATACCAAGTTGTTGCCTCCTAATGTTATATTAAATCATCTTAACTATTATGTGATTTGCTTTGCAAATTACAATGTATTTTGTTTTTCTAGTTGATATTTGTTTTGATGTTTGCCTTTTTGGTTTTAATGCTGCCATAGTTCTTAACATACGAAATTTGTTACATGCACTCAGATATTCATGTACTATTTTTATCTAAAGATACCTTAGTATGATTAGAATGATTTAGTCACATAGTATATGCTGTCATCATTGTAGTGATACCTTAGTATCACTACAAAAAGGATCATAAAAAACCATGCCTATGCTTTCTATAATTTCTCCTTAATTCATCTATTATAGTCTTATAGAGGTGTATTTGTCATTAGATAATGGTAAGAAATTGAGAGAAACTGATAACACCAATTGTTATCAAAATGCAACAAAAATGTCAACAAAAATGCCTATTTAAGAACTTTTTGAATTATTTTATTAATAAATAGTTTCAGCATTTAAAACCAAAGATATCATAGCCCAACGATTCCAGCAATTGGATTAAATGAATGTTACCCTTTATGTCCGATGGTCTGAACTTATCCGAAATCATCCTTCTGGAATTCGATCCAAATCCGCGGTCTTAATAACTGCGTTTAGACTGTTGACAAAATTTGTTGCAAATACAGCTGAGATGGGGTGGCGTAATTGTAACTTTCTAAACCCGAATGCAGACAGTGCATAAAATAATTCGCATTTAAACACACTTCACGTTTAAACCCTGAGCTGGAATTTACTCTCTCTCTCTCTTTCCAATCTCATCGAGTGCCAGCTCCTAATCTTTAATGGTGATTATTTCCCTCCTTCTCGAATCTTTCCAATCTCATCGAGTGCCAGATTTGCTCCTAATCTTCAATGGTGATTATTTCCCTCCTTCTCGAACCTCCGAATCCTCTCTATATATATCGAATCCAGATAGAAGAAAAATGCACGCAGAAACAAAAGAAAGATGTCGTTCCCTGCCTCGCTCTTCTTCGCGAGGTTCTCATCTGCTAACACTCCTTCCAACTTCTCATCCAATCTCCTTCCGACTCCTACTGGTGAGATGCCCAGGCCACCGGAAAAGCGTGCATCGGAGCTCAGCCTCTCTGAAGCTGAGGCCACCGGAAAAGAGTTGACTGTTGCACCGGCAAGGGCAGAAGCGTTGATTGTTGCTCCGGCGAGGGCGGAAGCGTGGTCTATCGCGCCGGCGAGGGTGGAAGCTTTGCCTGTCGCGCCGGCGAGGCTAGCAATAGAAGCCCTGCTAGTTGTACCGGTGTATCTGGCACCAGATGACCGGCTGGCTGAGAGACCTGACTTTCTTAGTGATGATTGGATTGTCATTGAGAGGACAAGAAAAATGGGAACGACCGCTGGGTGGAAGGACAAGGTATATCTAATCCTTTCTTTTTCTTCCAATAATACATACATGCATACATACATACATATATATTGTTCTAAATAATATAGCGTCTTTGTTTGGAATGAAGTAGTTTCTGTTGTCTATGTTTTCTATATATCCCTGTAATAAGAATGGTCATGGTAGTGCATCCTCCTTTTTCATAGCTTTTGTTCTTCAGGTTGGGTGTAGGCGTTTGTTTTAAAAGCATGACTGCCTCATTGGAGTGCATCATTTCAATCACTTGCAGCCTTGAATGTGCTTGTTTGCGTCAAACTGAACCATAGATATCCAGAAGTCGATGTTTACAAAGGTCCCAGACTTGCCACCATGACTCTTTTCCGGGGTGGCAAGGTCTACTTTCACAAACTATCCGAACTGGGTGTACCATACTTGGTTATGTAACACAACCTGGCCCAGATCTAACTTAATACAACCTGATTGGACCTGACACGACCCAACCGACCATTCTATTTAGACCCATATGGTGGCAGCTCAACTTCAATTTAACAACTACAGAATAGTAGACTTGTTGGTTAATTTAGATTCCTACTGGCCAGGGGAATAACCAACTCCTAATTTTATGGTTTATGTATTTTAAAATTTGAACGTGGAAAACAGCTCCGTAACCATCGCCCGAACGTGCTCCGGAAATCTCTATGATGGCAGAAATTTTTGGATAGTTTGTGTATATAAAATTAGTCCCTGGTACTTGCTCTACGATATGAGAAAAATCACACACCATCGATCTGGGTAGAGAAAGGACCAAAAGAACTAGAATTCAAAGCTTCTTCCTTTTTTATTTTATCCCGAGGCCGGAACGATGGCGGGAGGTAATTCTCAATACTATTTCTGCTGCTTTACTTTATTTTGAAGTGCCATGTTGATCTAAATCATATTAGGCACGTTATTGGTTGTTTTACATTTGGTATCAGAGCCATGATGCCTCTATCTCATTTTGGCCGAATGCTTTCGGGCTCTTCTTTATATTAGATTTTGTTTTAAATATTGAAAAATATCTATTTAAAATTTTATCCTGATCAAAAATAAAGAGGGGCAAGACGTTCTTGATTTCTATTTCTCTCATTTTAGGGATAGTCCAAAGGGGAGGCTACTGGTAGTACCCTGGATTATTTTACCCAACGGGCGTACGGTAGGGATATTAGGGACGTACCAATAAGGGAGGCTGCTATAGTACCTTGGTGCGTTTGACCCAACTACCTGCGTACCGAGAGAGTTAATAGATCATCAAGAATCATCTGAAAGGGCATAATATCCGATAAACTCTAAATATTCAGTTATTTAATTCATTTTTATTTAAGAGATTGATCGATAAGACTTATGCCATGAAGCATGCATTTATCTGTTGACTCACCCTTTTGGATATAGTTTGAATAAAGATAAATCCAAATATCTCATAATCAAATCACCATAAAAAGAGGAAGCATGGGTTTCCTTGCTTTGGATATGTGCACATGGGATAAGGACGGATGAAAAACATTTTTTACAGAAAATGTGCAGGCAAAAAAAAGGGCGCGGCATTATTTTTTTAAAAAAAAAAAATTGGACACCAGTGCCCGGCACTGGCTGGCTGGCTGGGCGCTGGCTGACTGCCAGCGCCGATTATTAAAAAAAAAAATTTGGATGCCAGCGCCTGGCACTGGCTGGCTGGGTGCTTGCTTCCTGCCAGTGCCCAGGCGCCAGCACTGGTTGCCAACCAGCGCTGGGCAATGCCTAGGCGCTGGTAGCGCCTGGGTGGGCCAGGCGCTGGCCCAGCGGCCTGGGCCAGGCCCTTACCCAGTGGGCATCTATCCCAATCAGGGCTGGTCCAGCGTTTGATTGGCTCTGTTGTCTGTGCCAGCAGTGAGGATGGGCCGTGCACACAATCTGAACTGTAACAGGCTGAATTGTAGCAGTCTGGACACATCTGATCCGAAAATTTTGAGGTGATTGAGATATTTTTGGTTAAATTAAACTATTGGAATTGGGTGAGGATGACGGGCTGTTGGCTCGTTCATTAAGTGATGGGCCATTAGCCTGGCATATTTATGTTCAATTATATTTAGAATTTATGTGTGTAAATTTTATGAATTATGCATGCATCTTAAATGACATAATTGAGCATAAAAATTAAATAATGTCTAAGTGATAAATACAATTGAATAATTAAGGAGTAGCCACAGCATCCTTAATTATAAAATTGTATAATAAAGTTAAAAAATCACATAAATAATAGACATTAATTATAATTAATTATATGGATATAATAAAATAAATAATAGACATTAATTATAATTAATTATATGGATATAATAAAATTTATTCCATAAAAAATTTTATTATATTTATATAATTAATTAGGATAAAATGTTAAATTATATTTTCTAATTTACCCACAGGGATTAGAAATTAAGGGCATAATTTGATAATTTTTATCATATAGTTTAAATGTGAATCTAATTGAATTAATACTTCAGCCCACAGGCAAGTTTTATGTTAGTAGATTCATATTTTGACGTATTTTACATTGGTGGATATGTCATATTGTTTAAAGAGCTTCAAAGTTTTGTAACATGAGTATGGTTATTTAATTTTTGCAGTTTGTCAGCCTGTTAATTTCTCTGATATGATTTGTGATGTTCCTGAGCTCAAAGGGGACAATTATAAAATTTGGAAGGAGAGAACTCTCCTTCATCTAGGGTGCAAGGACATTGATTACGCCATAAGGAAGGATGAACCACCCCCTGAAGATTCTGTTCTTTATGAAAAATGGGAGCGATCTAATCATCTCTCAATAATGTTCATAAAGACCAAGATCTCAGATGGCATCAGGGGTTCCCTTGAGCATTATGACAATGTCCGTGACTTGCTGAAGGCGATCGATGATCAATTTGCATCTTCAGACAAGGCTTTAGCTAGCACCCTAATTCACCAGTTCTCATCCATAAAACTGAGTGGTATACGCGGTGTACGTGACCACATTATGAAGATGAGGGACATTGCGGCTCAATTGAAGAGACTTGAAGTTGAGATGTCTGACTCTTTTCTAGTGCATTACATTCTCAACACTCTACCACCGCAATATGCCCCATTTAAGATCTCTTATAACACACATAAGGATAAATGGTCAATTAATGAACTTATGACCATGTGTGTTCAAGAGGAGGGTAGACTTGCTGTGGAAGAGGGTGAGAAGGTAAATTTGACAACACTAGGAAAGAAAAAGAAATTTCAAGCAAAGGACAAGGGCAAGATTCCTGCCAAAGGGGACATTCAGAAAAGTTCCAAATGTTTCTTCTGCAAGAAGAAAGGGCATTTGAGGAAGGATTGTGCCAAGTTCAAACAGTGGCTTGACAAGAAAGGTATTCAACTCTCTTTTGTCTGTTATGAATCTAACATGATTAATGTTACTCAAGACACATGGTGGATTGACTCTGGTTCTTCAATCCATGTTACCAACTCCTTGCAGGGATTGCAAGACCTGCGGAAACCAGTGGGAAGTGAATGCTGCATCTATTCTGGAAACAAGATGTCATCATATGTGGAAGCCATTGGAACTTGCAAACTTGTTTTAGATAGTGGTTTTATTTTAAGTTTGAAAAAGACATTTTATATTTCTGGTTTTGCTAGGAATTTAGTTTCTGTTTCAAGACTTGTATCTTGTGGATATTCCTTTAAATTTTTAGATTCGTCTTTTAGTATTTCTTATGGATCTGAGATTATTGGATGTGGTACATTGTCTTATGGTCTTTTTCGTCTTAATTTAGAAAATGACAATCACTATTCTTCTATGCATGTTGGTGTTAAAAGATGTATCGTTAATGAGAATTCATCTAATTTGTGGCATAGGAGATTAGGTCATATCTCCATTGATAGAATCAAGAGGTTGGTACATGATGGAGTACTTAGTACTCTTGATTGGACTGACTTTAGTACTTGTATAGACTGCATTAAAGGTAAGCAGACTAACAAGTCAAAGAAAGGTGCAAAGAGGAGTTCTCAATTGTTAGAAATAATTCATACAGACATTTGTAGTCCTGATATAGATGCATACCATAATAAGTATTTCATCTCCTTTATTGATGATTATTCGCGTTACATGTATCTCTACTTATTGAACAGCAAAAGTGAGGCACTTGATGCTTTCAAAATTTTTAAGGCTGAAGTAGAGAAATAATGTGACAAACGAATCAAGATCGTAAGATCTGATAGGGGAGGAGAATACTACGGTAGATACACTGAGACTGGACAAGCTACCGGTCCATTTGCAAAGTTTCTTCAAGATTGTGGGATTGTTTCCCAATACACCTTACCTGGTTCTCCAGATCAGAATGGTGTAACTGAAAGAAGAAACCGAACATTAATGGACATGGTAAGGAGCATGCTTGTCAGCTCCAAACTTCCTCGGTCCTTATGGACTGAAGCCCTTAAGACGGCGGTGTACATATTAAACCGGGTTCCAACCAAGGCTGTCCAAAAGACATCTTTTGAGTTGTTTAAAGGTTGGAAACCGAGTTTGCGACATGTACGCGTTTGGGGTTGCCCAGCTGAGGTGAGGATTTATAATCCACATGAAAGGAAGTTGGACCCGAGGACCTTAAGTGCATATTTTGTTGGTTATGCCGAAAGATCCAAGGGATATAGATTTTATTGTCCTTCTCATAGCATTAGATTTGTGGAATCAAGAAATGCTAAATTTCTTGAAAATGACTTTATTAGTGGGAGCGATCATTTTCAAGACCTTGATCTTGGGAAAGGTCATCAAGATGCTCAATGCTCCACTTCAAGTAGTGGACCGATTGTTGTAGTTCACAGTGTGCCTTGTGTTCATGCACATGTTGAGCAACATATAGATCCATTTATTGATTTTGATGATTAATAAAGGAATTGAGTATATTTATTTAATTACTAATAAATTTTATGAGTGTTTCAGGACTTAAATTTATTTGATCAATTTAAAGGAATTAAGAAATGAATTTTGAATCAAATACAAATCAGAGATTTCAAAGTTTCAGAGCTTGGAGTCGACACCTAGAAAACCTAGAGCCGACCCCAAGGCCAATTCAATATTAATCTGATTTTTGATACGATCCGGAGCCGACACCTAGAGTTTCGGAGTCGACACTTACAGTGTCTGGAGCCGACTCCGATGCGGGGACATAACGCTTATTTTTTGAGCATCCTGGAGCCGACACCTACAGTATTCGGGAGCCGACACCTGACGATGGCTAGCCGACACTTACTTTTTGGAGCCGACTCCTCAACGAACTCAAAAATTTCTATTTTTGGTAAAACGATCTGGAGCCGACACCTGAAAAGTTGGAGCCGACTCCAACTTGACTGGGATGAAAATTTAAAATGCCAGATCAGCTCTAACGGTAATATTTCCTTTTTAACTAATTTCTAACGGATATATTTTGTTTCTAGGTACACTCCAACGACTAGTTTCATCCCAAAAATGGATTGAAGAAAATCTATAAAAAGGGGGAAAAACCCGTTTGAAATAGAGAGAAAAAAGAGAACGGAAAAGAGAAAAATTTCAAATCAAAAATTCGAGAAACCCTGAGCCTGAAATTCAAGAGAAAATCCTTCAAACTCAAATCCTTCCACTCCAAAAAGCTCAAAGAGGAATCCAAGGCGTTCAAATCAAAAAATCGGTGGATTTCCCAAATTGAAGTAAAAGCTTTGTTTCTTCCATTTCCAATCTTCTCAACTGCAACGACTGTGAGGAATAAAAGCTGAGGCTTGATTCATCATTCCAAAGGAAGAAGAGGAAAAGAAGAAAAGAAGAAAAGCTCAAAGCCAAACAACTTCAAATCAGTCTTTTCTAAACTTGTTTACTTATTTTTGAATATTTGCTCATTGAGGAGCTATGTATCTTTGAAAAACAATATTCTTCTTGTTTGTGCCTTGTTCAATCAAAAGGATTGAACTAATGGAGGTTGTATACCTCGGGTCAAGCTAGATTAGCTTGAGTTTAGGGTTGTGTGCTGGTGAGCCCGAAAAAAAAACTGGCTGGGTTCGTTGTGATCCCGGGTAAAACAACAAGTTTGGGTTGTGAGCTTGTAAAACAACTCGGCTGTAATCGAGGAGATTATAGTGTGGACCCAAGTGGATCTTGGGAGTGGACGTAGGTGTTGGATACACCGAACCACTATAAAATCTTTGTGTTTTCCATGCTTCTATTGTCTCTATCTCTATCTCTATCTCATTGATTGTGCTTTATATTTGCATTGCATTTACTTTCATTCATCTTAAGCAAACAATTTTTATTTAAAGGTTAAATTTTTTAAAGAACCCAATTCACTCCCCCCCTCTTGGGTTGTCATCTGGGCCAACAATTGGTATCAGAGCGAGTGCTCATTAGATTTTGATCACACGATCAAGAGCTAAAGATCCAAATGGCAGCTCATGTTGGATCATTTGCCGAAGGTCATTCTACGAATAGACCTCCCTTATTTAATGGTTCCAACTATTCATATTGGAAAGCAAGAATGAGAATATTCATTCAAGCTTCTGATTATGAATTGTGGGGTGTTATAATTAATGGACCTAGTATACCCACACACATTGTTGATGGTACTATTGTTTCTAAACCCGAAAGGGATTGGAATGATAATGATAGGAAAGTGGCACAACTCAATGCTAAGGCCATGAATGTCTTGTTTTGCTCTTTAGATGCTAATGAATTTAATAGAATCTCTACATGTAATTCCGCAAAGGAGATTTGGGATAGATTAGAGGTTACCCATGAGGGTACCAATCAAGTTAAAGAATCTAAGATCAATATTCTAGTGCACAAATATGAATTATTTAGCATGGAACAAACTGAAACTATAGCATGCATGTACACTAGATTTACTGATATTGTAAATGGTTTGAAAAGTTTAGGCAAAACATATTCTAACTCTAAACTTGTTCGTAAAATTCTCAGGTCACTTCCAAGAACGTGGGAAGCGAAGGTGACAGCAATCCAAGAAGCAAAGGACCTCAATACCTTACCCTTAGAGGAGCTTCTAGGATCCCTAATGACCCATGAATTGACCATGAAGCAGCACATGGAAGAGGATGTGAAAAAGAAAAAGACCATAGCTCTTAAGGCTGCTGAAAGTGAGGAGAGCTGTAGTGAAAATGATGATGATGATGATGATACAGCTCTTCTAGCAAGAAAATTCAAAAAATTCATGAGGAGAAAGAAACCCTTCCACAAAAAGAAATTTGGAGCTAAGATGGAAGGAGAAAAAGAAAAATATAAGGATAAGGACAAAGAGAAAGAGCCCTTAATTTGCTATGAATGTAAGAAACCGGGGCATTATAGATATCAATGTCCTCAACTGAAAAAGACTTTTAAGAAGAAGAAGAAAGCCTATGTTGCAACCTGGAGTGATAGTGATGAATCTTCTTCAGAGAAGATCAAAAGAAAGTTGCAAACATTTGCTTTATGGCAAATGACGACAGTGAGGTAAGTTCCGAAAATCCTTGTGATGACTTTGCTTTTGATGAACTGTTTGATGCTTTTAATGAACTTGTTGGTGATTTCAAAGTTTTGAAAAAGAAATATAAGTTTTTGAAAAACAAAAATTTAACTTTCATTAAAGAAAAAGAAAATCTTAATAATGAAACTAAAGTGCTGAAATCTGAAAATGAAAATCTATCAAAAGAAAAAGAATCAATTTCCAATGAAAATGATAAACTAAAGAAGGAAGTTGATAAATATAAAAATATTATTGATAAATTCACTTATAGTTCTGAAAAACTTAATTTATTGTTAAGTAATCAAAGAGCTATATATGATAAGGCTGGTTTAGGTTATAGACCTAACTTAAAGCAAAAATTTGTCAAAATCTTTTTTAGAAAGGAACAAAACAATGATAATGTTACATGTCATTATTGTAAGAAGAAGGGACACAAAGTTTTTGAATGCAATTTTAAGAAAATTGACAAGAAGTTAAATAATAAAGGAAAGAAGATATGGGTTCCCAAAGGAACAGTCTTTTATGCTACTAACCATGAAGGACCCAAGAAGGCTTGGGTACCTAAATATAAGACTTAATTATTTTTGTAGGATTGTCTTGCGGCCAAAAGATCAAAGCGAAAGTGGTATCTCGATAGCGGCTGCTCAAGGCTTATGATGGGTGACAAGGATCAATTCATCACCCTTGAAAGCAAAAGAGGGGGTAGTTACATTTGGTGATAATGGCAAAGGCCAAATCTTGGGGTTTGGTAACATTCAAATAACTCCCTCCACATATATTAAAAATGTCTTATATGTTAATGGTTTGAAACATAATTTAATTAGCATTAGTCAATTATGTGATAAAGGTTTTAAAGTATCATTTGAATCTTCTATATGCACAGTTTCTAATCCTATTGATAATAGCATTATTTTTATTGAAAATAGAAATAGCAATGTATACTTGATTGATTTAGACAATCTGTCTACTAGTAATAATTGCTTAGTTGCAAATAATGCTAATATGAATGAAATTGGTTGGTTGTGGCATCATAGATTAGGACATGCAAGCACACACCTTATTTCAAAATTAATTAGAATGGATTTAGTAAAAGGACTTCCACAACTAGATTTTGAAAATAATAAAATTTGTGATGCATGTCAATTTGAAAAACAAACTAGAAATTCTTTCAAAACTAAAAATATTGTTTCCACTTCTAGGCCTCTTGAACTACTTCACATGAATCTTTTTGGACCTACTAGAACCACAAGTCTAGGAGGAAAGAAATATGGTCTTGTGATTGTAGATGATTATTCTAGATACACTTGGGTATTGTTTTTAGCTCATAAGGATGAGACCTTTCCATTATTTCTAAAATTCTTCAAGAAGGTCACAAATGAGAAAAATAACACCATAGTGTCTCTAAGAAGTGATCATGGCACTGAATTTGAAAATCATTTATTTGAAAACTTTTGCATAGAAAATGGCATTCATCATAATTTTTCTGCACCTAGAACACCACAACAAAATGGAGTAGTTGAAAGGAAAAATAGAACCTTAGAAGACATGGCCCGTACCATGCTATGTGAAAGCAACCTACCAAAATACTTTTGGGCAGAAGCTATAAACACGGCATTCTTAATAGAGCTCTAATTAGGCCAATCATTAAGAAAACACCTTATGAACTATGGAATAATAGAAAACCAAACATAAGTTATTTTCATGCATTTGGTTGTAAGTGTTTCATTCATAATAATGGCAAAGATAATCTAGGAAAATTTGATGCAAAATCTGATGAAGGCATTTTCTTAGGATATTCAACATATAGTAAAGCCTATAAAGTGTTTAACAAGAGAAACTTAGTTGTATAAGAATCTATTCATGTAATCTTTGATGAATCTTTAGCATCAAGTTCTGAAAAGATTGATGATGAGGAAGATACAAATATTCTAGAAAGAGATATTAAAAAATTGAATATAGATGTATCTTCGGATCATGGACAAGAAGCTAAAGATAATGATTCTCCTAGTGTTGATGTTGTTGATGCAAATCATAATGATATAGATCTACCTAGAGATTGGAGATATGCCTATGGTCATCCAAGAGAATTAATTATAGGTGATCCATCTCAAGGAGTAAGAACTAGATCATCAATGAGAAACATCAATAATCATCTTGCATTTGTATCTCAAATTGAACCTAAAACTATTGAAGAAGCAGAAAAAGATAATAATTAGATGTTAGCTATGCAAGAAGAATTAAATAAATTTACTAGGAATAATGTTTGGACTCTTGTAGATAGACCTAAAGATCATTCTGTTATAGGATCAAAATGGGTATTTAGAAATAAATTAGATAAAATGGCATAGTAATTAGAAACAAAGCTAGATTAGTTGCAAAAGGATATAATCAAGAAGAAGGAATTGATTTTGATGAAACTTTTGCACCTGTAGCTAGACTTGAAGCAATTAGATTATTACTTGCATTTGCATGTCATATGCATATCAATTTATTTCAAATGGATGTTAAAAGTGCATTTTTAAACGGATTTATAAATGAGGAAGTGTTTGTTGAACAACCACCTGGTTTTGAAGATCATGAATTTCCAAATCATGTTTTTAAATTACACAAAGCACTATATGGTTTGAAACAGGCACCTAGAGCTTGGTATGAAAGATTAAGTAAATTTTTAATTGAAAATAATTTTGTAAGAGGAAATGTTGATAAAACATTATTTTTGAAAAGAAAAGATAAAGATTTATTAGTAGTACAAATATATGTCGATGATATTGTATTCGGTGCTACTAACAACTTGTTATGTCAAGAATTTGCTAAGTTGATGCAGGGTGAGTTTGAAATGAGTATGATGGGAGAACTCAACTTCTTCCTAGGACTTCAAATCAAACAAAGCAAAGAAGGAATTTTCATCAATCAAGCTAAATACATAAAAGAACTGCTCAAGAAGTTTGGAATGGAGTCAATCAAGCCACTTGGAACTCCTATGAGTCCTTCGTGCAAATTGGACAAAGATGAAGATGGTAAGAAAGTAGATCAAAAACATTATAGAGGTATGATTGGATCTCTTCTTTACTTAACAGCTAGTAGACCAGATATTATGTTTGCAGTATGTTTATGTGCTAGATTTCAATTTGAACCTAAAGAATCTCACTTAATTGCTGTAAAAAAATTTTAAGATATTTAAGTGGAACTAAAAATGTAGGTTTATGGTACTCTAGAGACTCAACTTTAAATTTAATTGCATATTCTGATTCTGACTATGCTGGATGTAAATTAGATAGAAAAAGCACAAGTGGTGCATGTCAGTTCTTAGGATGTAACTTAATCTCTTGGTTTAGCAAAAAGAAAAATTCGGTTGCATTATCTACTGCTGAAGCAGAGTATGTTGCAGCTGGAAGTTGCTGTGCTCAAATCCTTTGGATTAAGAGGCAACTTGAAGATTATGACATAACCCTTGATAAAACACCAATTAAATGTGATAACACGAGTGCAATAAATTTGACTAAAAATCCAATTCAACATTCAAGAACAAAACACATTGAAATTAGATATCATTTCATAAGAGAACATGTAGCTAATAATAAAATCTATCTTGAATATGTTAATATAGAGGAACAATTAGCTGACATATTTACAAAACCCTTGAATGAAGAGAGATTTTGTTATCTTAGAGGTGAATTAGGAATATATGACCCTTTAGAGTGATTTTGAAACCCTAAGGAATGAGAATCTAGATTTCTATAAATTTCTTGAAAATCCTCTCACAATTTTAAGGACAAATTATCTAGTCATTTGAGCTATTTGATCCTTGATATTTCAAAGATTTTTTGAAATTTTTATTGAACTCTTTTTGACAAGTTTCAGTCATTTGAATCTCAATTATTTTTTTCTGAAACTGTCATTAGAGTCGACACCTCAGAATGAGGAGTCGACACCTCTGACTGTGTCGCTCTCGGCCTTGACCTTGGAGCCGACACCCGTATAAGTGGAGCCGACTCCAGTTCGAGCACTGACTGTGTTAGCGATTTGGAGTCGACACTCGACTTTGCGGGAGTCGACACCTGGGATTCCAAAGTTGATTTATTAAGGCAGAGTCGACACCTCATCATTTCATAACTTCTCAAATCCTAATCAAACTCATCCAAAATTCTTCCAAAACTTCCCCACCTCTAATTCCATCCAAATCGAAACTTCCCAAAGATCTAATGGCACCCAAAAGGAGGGAATCATTGATTGGAGCGCCGGTGACCACGGGAAAACGGTCCGCACGTCGTCCCGCTCATGAGCCGACTCCAAGCAGTGATTTATCCACGGATTTAGATAACCCCAACACCTCTTCCACTCAGGTAGATACCTTAGCTGGGAGGGTTATCACAATGGAGAGAAAGATTGATTTTGATCTGTTTGAAACCGATGGTTTCTCAATTGGTAGGCAATTAAAGGAAATGGGCTGGGATAAGCTCTGCTCTCTAGATGATCCCACTTATCCAGCCTTAGTAAAAGAATTCTATTTTAATTTGGCTAGAGGTGATGGCGGTTTAGTTAGCTCAGTAAGAAATAAGAGGATTCACCTTACCTTTCAAAAGCTTGGAAACCTTCTTAGCATCCCAATTACCAGTTTAGCAGCTGACATGCACAGTGATAGGTCAGCGGCTCTTTCGAGAATGTTAGGAAGGGAAGTGACAGAGTTTGAGGAGATTAGAGCGAATCAATTACCTTTGGAATTGAGATTATTACACAATATTTGCAGTAGAATTCTGTTTCCAAAGACCGGTCGGTTTGAGTATGTCTCGGAGCGAGACATTGTTGTTATGGATAGTGTTTTGACTGGACAGCCAATCAACCTTGCAGCTATGATGATATTTTATATGGCGAAAGCTGGAGGGAAGAGAAGATCATCCCTACCGTATGGCATGGTGCTTACTATGGTTTTCAAGAGCCAAGGGGTTGTAATTCAAGAGAATGAACCATCTAAGAACCTGAGGCACACCGACTATTATAGTTTGGCAACATTGCATCGGATGGGTTTTGCTAAAGTGAATGGACAGTGGGATAGGAAAGGACACCTTGGTGAGAGAGCCCCTGTGCCGAGAGTTTCTGAGCCTTGCGAGGCTGGACCATCAGTTAGGGTTCCTTCTCCACAGCCTAGGAGTCCCATTCCTGCTCCTACACCTGCATATGTTAATGATCAACCATCCACTTCTTCAGCTGGATTCTCAGACCTTCAAATGGAGCAATTAAAAAGTTTGTTTGCTGCTCAGAAGGATGAGTTTGACAGTCAGTTCATGAATATAAAAGAATCACTTTATTCACTTGATGATCGGATTGCAAAATTGAATCAACTCTCAACTCCTCTGCAGAATCTTTAAGTGGTGATTTAAAGAATATCTTTGAAGAACTTAAAGAGATTTGTAGAGATAGTGAAACTTATTCAAGGTGCAACGCCGAGCTTCAAGATAAAATCTCAACAGCTTGCACATTTGTTGATGAGAGACTTAAAGACTATGTTAAGCTTCAATGTGATGGAATGAAAAATATTATAGATCATTTAACAAGAATAGTGAGGAAGAACTTTTGATGTAATGAATGTTTAATTTTGATGAAATGTAGTTTACATTTTGATGTAATGAAGTTTATGTGTTGATGTAATGAAGGCTATATTTTGACGAATGAGTATTTTTTGTAATACTTGACTTTTGTTGAAATGAAATTATCTTTTGATGCAATGAAAATTATCTTTTGATGCAATGCTTTTGATGCAATATGAAATATTCTTTACCTTTTTGTTGATTACAAAAAAGGGGGTGAGAATTATGGTTGTATATGCATTAAGAGGGAGAAAGTTATATTGTTAATTGCATTAAAGGGGGAGAAAGTTATGTTGCATTAATTGTTTAATATGAAAAATCAAGTTACTTAATTGATTAATATGAAAACATTAATGAAGTTAATTTATTAATATGATATTGAGTTATTTAATTGATGTGGATTAATAATCAAATTGATTTGACTATGCATAAAGAAATCTTAAGTACCAAATATGTAAAGTAAGAGGAAGAATAATTTGAACTTCATAGGGGGAGCTACCTTATTCAGGGGGAGCTTACTCATGAAGATCACTTCCTTGATAATTTTTTAATTTAAGAATTCTATGCATATACTCAATGTTTTTATAATCATCAAAAAGGGGGAGATTGTTGATCCATTTATTGATTTTGATGATTAATAAAGGAATTGAGTATATTTATTAAATTACTAATGGATTTTATGAGTGTTTCAGGACTTAAATTTATTTGATCAATTTAAAGGAATTAAGAAATGAATTTTGAATCAAATACAAATCAGAGATTTCAAAGTTTCAGAGCTTGGAGTCGACACCTAAAAAACCTGGAGCCGACCCCAAGGCCAATTCAATATTAATCTGATTTTTGATACGATTCGGAGCTGACACCTAGAGTTTCGAAGCCGACACCTAGAGTTTCAGAGTCGACACTTACAGTGTCTGGAGCCGACTCCGATGCGGGGACAGAACGCTTATTTTTTGAGCATCCTGGAGCCAACACCTACAGTATTCGGGAACCGACACCTGACGATGGCGAGCCGACACTTACTTTTTCGGAGCCGACTCCTCAATGAACTCGAAAATTTCTATTTTTGGTAAAACGATCTGGAGCCGACACCTGAAAAGTTGGAGCCGACTCCAACCTGACTAGGACGAAAATTTAAAATGCCAGATCAGCTCTAACGGTAATATTTCCTTTTTAACTAATTTCTAACGAATATATTTTGTTTCCAGGTATACTCCAACGGCTAGTTTCATCCCAAAAACGGATTGAAAAAAATTTATAAAAAGGGGGAAAAACACCCATTTGAAATAGAGAGAAAAAGAGAAAAGAAAAGAGAAAAATTTCAAATCAAAAATCCGAGAAACCCTGAGCCTGAAATTCAAGAGAAAATCCTTCAAACTCAAATCCTTCCACTCCAAAAAGCTCAAAGAGGAATCCAAGGCGTTCAAATCAAAAAATCGGTGCATTTCCCAAATTGAAGTAAAAGCTCTATTTCTTCCATTTCCAATCTTCTCAACTGCAATGACTATGAGGGATTAAACCTGAGGCTTGATTCATCATTCCAAAGGAAGAAGAGGAAAAGAAGAAAAGCTCAAAGCTAAACAACTTCAAATCAGGCTTTTTCTAAACTTGTTTACTTATTTTTGAATATTTGCTCATTGAGGAGCTGTGTATCTTTGAAAAATAATATTCTTCTTGTTTGTGCCTAGTTCAATCAAAGGGATTGAACTAGTGGAGGTTGTATACCTCGGGTCAAGCTAGATTAGCTTGAATTTAGGGTTGTGTGCTGGTGAGCCCGAAAAAAAAATCGGCTGGGTTCGTTGTGATCCCGGGTAAAACAACAAGTTTGGGTTGTGAGCTTGTAAAACAACTCGGCTATAATCGAGGAGATTATAGTGTGGACCTAAGTGGATCTTGGGAGTGGACGTAGGTGTTGGATACACCGAACCACTATAAAATCTTTGTGTTTGCCGTGCTTCTATTGTCTCTATCTCTATCTCTATCTCATTGATTGTGCTTTATATTTGCATTGCATTTACTTTCATTTATCTTAAGAAAACAATTTTTATTTAGAGGTTAAATTTTTTAAAGAACCCAATTCACCCCCCCCCCCCTCTTGGGTTGTCATCTGGGTCAACACAACATGTCCAAGAGATTCCAAAAACTGCTGATCCAAATCTAGTAGACCTTGAAGTTCAGCAAATACCCAAAATTATTGAATAACCTGTTGAGCAACATGATCCTGTTTCACAGGAGAATGTTTAGGCAACATTGAGGAGGTCTACTAGGACTATGAGACCAGAAATTTCTAGTGATTATGTTGTGTATCTGCAAGAATGTGACTACAATATTGGAGCCAAAAATGATCCTGAAACATTTTCACTGGCCATGAGTTCTAATGTATCTGACATGTGGTACAAAGCCATGAAAGAAGAGATGAATTCTATGGCATCTAACAAAGTCTGGGATCTTGTCAAGTTGCCTGATGGTGTAAAAGCCATTGGTTGTAAGTGGGTCTTTAAAACTAAGAAAGACTTAGAAGGCAACATTGAGAGACATAAGGCTAGACTTGTTGCCAAAGGATTTACTCAGAGGGAAGGAATAGATTACACGAAGACCTTTTCTCCTGTATCTAAAAAGGACTCCTTCCGTGTAATCATGGCATTGGTGGCTCATTTTGATTTAGAGTTACACCAGATGGATGTAAAAACGGCGTTCCTCAATGGTGATCTAGAGGAAGAGGTTTACATAAAACAACCAGAAGGATTTTCCTCTAGTAGTGGTGAGAATTTAGTCTGTAAGCTGAATAAGTCTATATATGGATTAAAGCAAGCCTCCCGTCAATGGTATTTGAAATTTCATGATGTTATTACTTCATTTGGCTTTGAAGAAAACATCATGGATGTTTGTATATACCAAAAGGTCAGTGGGAGCAAGATTTGCTTTCTTGTGTTATATGTGGATGACATTTTGCTTGCGACTAATGACAAGGGTTTGCTATATGAGGTGAAACAATTTCTCTCAAAGAACTTTGATATGAAGGATATGGGTGAGGCATCTTATGTCATTGGCATAAAGATCCATAGAGATAGATCTAGAGGCATTTTGGGCTTGTCTCAAGAGACCTATATCAACAAGGTTCTAGAAAGGTTTTGCATGAAAGATTATTCACCGAGTGTAGCACCCATTGTGAAAGGTGATAGATTCAGCTTGAATCAGTGTCCCAAAAATAAGTTCGAACGCGAACAGATGAGACCCATTCCATATGCTTCAGCTATTGGAAGCCTTATGTATGCTCAGGTTTGTACCAGGCCTGACATTGCATTTGTTGTTGGAATGCTTGGGAGATATCAGAGTAATCCAGGTGTTGATCACTGGCGGGCTGCAAAGAAGGTTAGGAGATACCTTCAAGGAACCAAGGATTACATGCTCATGTATAGACGGACTGAGAAGTTGGAAGTCATTGGATATAGTGATGCAGACTTTGCTGGCTGTATTGATTCACGTAAATCAACGTCAGGTTACGTGTTTATGTTAGCTGATGGAGCTGTATCATGGAAGAGTGTCAAGCAGACCTTGACTGCTACTTCCACTATGGAGGCTGAGTTCATCTCTTGTTTTGAAGCTACCTCACATGGTGTATGGTTGAAGAGTTTCGTATCTGGGCTTAAAGTTGTGGACTCTATTTCGAGGCCCTTGACATTGTACTGTGATAATTCAGCTGCTATTTTTATGGCTAAGAACAATAGGAGTGATAGTCGTAGTAAACATATCGACATTAAGTACTTAGCCATAAGAGAGCGTGTTAAAGAAAAGAAAGTGGTTATTGAACACATCAGCACTGAATTGATGATCGCGGATCCTCTGACTAAAGGCATGCCATCAAAAGGTTTCAAGGATCATGTAGCACGAATGGGACTTAGTTCCGTGATGTAATGTCATTGTATATACTTGTTCTTCAATGAAACTCTTATTTAGTTTGGATATTTCTCCTTTAAGTTGTATACATATTTGTTTGTTTTGAGGAATATCATTATGTTTGGACCACGAATAAACATAGGGTTTATTAATTAAGTTATTTGGGCTATGTTGGGAAGTGTAACATATTGTGATACATGGAAGATAATACTCACATTTAGAGGAGCTGTCGCCATGATCAGTATGTTAATATCGTGCATGGTAAAAATACATAGACCAAGTGGGAGAATGTTGGTTAATTTAGATTCCTACTGGCCAGGGAAATAACCAACTCCTAATTTTATGGTTTATATATTTTAAAATTTGAACGTGCAAAACAGCTCCGTAACCATCGCCCAAACGTGCTCCGAAAATCTCTATGATGGCAGAAATTTTTGGAGAGTTTGTGTATATAAAATTGGTCCCTGGTACCTGCTCTACGATATGAGAAAAATCACACACCATCGATCTGGGTAGAGAAAGGACCAGAAGAACCAGAATTCAAAGCTTCTTCCTTTTTTATTTTATCCCGAGGCCGGAACGATGGCGGGAGGTAATTCTCAATACTATTTCGCTGCTTTACTTTATTTTGAGGTGCCATGTTGATCTAAATCACATTAGGCACATTATTGATTGTTTTAAGACTGGCATACAGTTTAGTTCTATAAACTTGCTTTAAGATGAATGTTTGCTTTTGAGACTATTATTGCTTCCTAGATAAATGAAAAACAGGCAAGCTTTGTTGTGTGTTGTATAAAAGAGGTTGTGGTTTTGTGTTGTAGTATTATATCCATAGGTCTACTGGTCGGAAGCTGCGGTCATTGGAACAAGTTCGTTGCTATTTGAAAACGGAAAAAGGCCGGGGATTCGGATGTCGCTGAAGCCGAGGCGAGTTCTTAATTTCTATGACCTGTTTGCATTATCTTTAGCATGTGCAACTAATTCTCTCAAGCTATTATCCTATTTCATATAGAGCACTACGCCTGCTAAGAAGTCAACAAAGAAAAGTTCTTTGAAGAAACATGAAGTCAAGGTGAATTCTAAATTTCTGTGACCTACTTGCATTATTTTAGCATATGCAGCTATTTCTCTCAAACAATTGCCTTATTCCATACAGAGCACTGTGCCTGCTAAGAGGTCCAAGAAGGAAGCTTCTTCAAAAAAACATAAAGCCAAGGTGAGTTCTCAATTTCTATGACTTGCTTACATTACTTTAGCATGTGCAATTATTTCTCTCGAGCTATTGCGTTATTTCATATAGAGCACTGGGCCTGCTAAGAGGGTCAAGGGGGAAGATTTTTAAAGAAACATGAAGCCAAAATGTGAGTTCTAAATTCCTATGACCTACTTGCATTATTTTAGCATATGCATCTATTTCTCAATTAAATTTCAATGAGGTTGTTTGCTTCAGGCCTAGATTTGTCATCACAATTTGCTCCAATGTTAATGAATTGAATTTACTTGGGCCAGGATGTATGATTTAACACCACCATTTATTTTAAATAATGACAAATTTGTTGATGAACAAGTCTGGATTCATCCAGCATTATTGTGTTCCCTTGAATAAAGTAATTTTAATTGCCAAATTATTTCTAATTAATAGAATTGTAATCATGCTAAATTCTAAGTAGTGTCAGATCTTTACATCAATATTAGTAGTATTTTGTGACAACGTTCCGTCACTAAAATTATTCCTTTTAGCTTGAAATAAAAATTATGTGCAAAGTCAAACACAATGAGAATAATTATAATATTTTTCAGATTTATTTTTTTTTCTTCCTCTTTTAAGTATTAAAATGAGAACAAAATTTTAATTTTGACAGCAATGCATGGCTCTCATGCGTTGATTATTTTGTTCAATGAAGCATCATTGAAAATGAAGGCTATGTTTATTATACTTTTTATTTTTTAAGTTTTTTTGATATTTTAAAATTTTATTGGTAGGAAAATAAATTTTTTAATTTTTATTTTCATGATAAATAATGTCTTTAAAAAATAAAGAAAATTTATAATATAATATTATATAATAATATAAATTAAATAAGTTGTCTTGGTTCTCCAACAAGTTACTTTTAAAAATAAAAAGTAAAAATAATTTAATCATACATTTTTTATGATAAATTCAAGTTCTTTATTTTTTATTTCTTTTATTAAAAAAGGTAAAAATATATTTAAATTGTTTTTTATTTTTTTCTCATTTTACAGTTGTGTTGTTTATAAAAAAAATTATTTTTATTTTTATTGATTAAATGTGTTTTTTATGTATTTTTTTATGAAAATAAAAATAAAAAATAAAACTATATATCCTGATAAACTAAACGTGCCCAAAGATTTCCTTGTCATTGTATCCATGTGCGTCGCATGATATCCCTCCTCCCCGTCCGCCAAAGTCTAATTAATCATATCGCGTGGTGATGATGATTGCAAGAAAAATCGGTTTAGCCATCGCGAATTGGCGATGGAGACGGCTCCCGGCCGAGTGTTGTCGATGGCTTCAATCATCCTTTCAGCTGGGCATGCAGTGGCGAACAACTCTCGAGGACTTTTTGTCTGCACCTCCTTGTGATTTGATAGTACTATGATCCCGAGGTTAGAAGGAGTACATGCTAGACCAGTCCAGAGGAGCTGATTGTAAGTAGCCCATGATAATTCTTAATATTATAACAATTTATGATATTGTAATAGCCTTCATGATCATTTCAAATGCTTCTCTTTATATTGAATAAAGATAAAATAATTCTTAATATTTTATTAATCATGGTTATTATGACAGCTTAGAACATCACAATGGCCATCATGACTAATATTATCATTACTTCTATCCAGAGTAAATATATAATGGCTATTAATAATTTTTTATTAACCTTGGTTATCATAACAGCTTGCAAAATGGCTATTAATATTTTTTATTAACCTTGGTTATCATAATAGCTTGCAACGTTGCAATGGCAATATTGCCAAGTAAATATGTAACGATTATTTATATTGCAATTATTCACTATGATTATTATAATAGTTTATGACAATGTAGTAGCCTCTATGATCATTTCAATTGCTTCTCTCTACATTTAAACATGTAATTATCCTTGACTTTTTTATTAATCATGGTTATTATAATATTTTACAACATTGCAATGGTTATCATGATTAGTACTACTATTCCCTCTCAATTGAGTAAATATGTAATGGCCATTTATAATATTGTAATTGTTAATTATGATTATTATAATAATTAAGTAATAACCTTCATGATCATTTCAAATGCTTTTCTTGATATTTAGTAAATATACAATGGTTCTTGATATTTTTTATTAACCATGGTTATTATAATGGTTTACAACATTGCAGTGGCCATCATGATTAGTATTACTATTCCTCCTATGCTAAGTAAACATGTAACCACTATTTAATTGTAATTATTAATGATGATTATCATAACAATTTATGACATTGTAATAGCTTTCATGATCATTTCAAATGATTCTATGTTCAGTAAATATACAATTGTTCATGATATTTTTGCCATCATGATTAGTATTATTAGTCCCTTTATGTTAAGAAAATATGTAATGGCTATTTATATTGTAATTATTATCTATGATCATTAAAGCATTTTATGACATTGCAATAGCCTTAATGATCATTCCAAATGCCTCTCCGTATGTTGAGTAAATTTACAATAATTATTTATATAATAATTGTTATGCAATTAAATTAATAACTGCTATTGATATTTTTAGTATTCATTCAACAAAGATATTTTTATTGAATTCAAATCTTTCGTATCGACTCATATATTTTTATTTTTTTTATAAATAGTAACAAAATTATATGGTGCTCTTGTGCTTCTATTACCTTCTATTTTGTTTGTAATAAATGTAACAACTATTTTAATAACTAATACATAAAATAATGCGCGTTTAAACACACTTCACGTTTAAACCCTGAGCATTAACTGGAATTTACTGTCTCTCTCTCTTTCCATTCTCATCGAGTGCCAGATTCAAGCTCCTAATCTTAAATGGTGATTATTTCCCTCCTTCTCGAACCTCCGAATTCTCTCTATATATATCGAATCAAGATAGAAGAAAAATAAACGCAGAAACAAAAGAAAGATGTCGCTCCCCTCCGGGAGGTTCTCATCTGCTAACACTCCGTCCAACTTCGCATCCAATCTCCTTCCGACTCCTACTGGTAAGATGGAGTACTTGTGGTCCATCCTGCCCAGGCCACCGAAAAAGCGTGCATCGGCGCTCAGCCTCTCTGAAGCTGAGGATGCGAACGCGTTTGTGGACGCCGTGCTGGGTGAGGGCGATGGCAAGAGAGAAAAACCAATGGAGGCTGCTGATTCTGGCAACGAGTGGTGGCTGGGTCCAGCGAAGACGACGGATGGTGCAAATAGAAAGAGGAGGAGGAAGAGTTCTACTCCGAGGATATTTAGAGCGCCGGCGGCGGCCGTTGCTGCTCCCCCCGCGCCAGCGAGGGTGGAAGCGCGCTGCCTGTTGCACCGGCGCGGCTGGCAATAGAAGCCCTGCTGGTTGTATCGGTGTATCTGGCACCTGATGACCGGCTGGCTGAGAGACCTGACTTTCTTAGTGATGATTGGATTGTCATTGAGAGGACAAGATGATTGGGAAGGACCGCTGGGCGGAAGTACAAGGTAAATCTAATCCTTTCCTTTTCTTCCAATAATACATACATACATGCATGCATGCATACATAGATACCTACATACATATATCCCTGTAATAAGAATGCCCATGGTAGTGCATCCTCCTTTTTCATAGCTTTTGTGTTCTTCAGGTTGGGTGTAGGTGTTTGTTTTAAAAGCATGACTGCCTCTTTGGAGTGCATCAGTGCAATCACTTGCAGCCTTGCATATGCTTGTTTGCGTCAAACTGAACCATAGATATTCAGAAGTCGATGTTTAATTACAAAGGTCCCAGACTTGCCACCATGGCATGGTCTACTTTCACAAACTATCCGAACTGGGTGTACCATACTTGGTTATGTAACACAACCTGGCCCAGATCTAACTTAATACAACCTGATTGGACCTGGCACGACCCAACCCATTCGGTTTAGACCCATATGGTGGCAGCTCAACTTCAACTTAACAACTACAGGATAGTAGACTCTTGTACAGTTTAGTACTATAAACTTGCTTTTAAGATGAACGTTTGCTTTTGAGACAACAAGTTACTGAGTTTTGTACTATTATTGCTTCCTAGATAAATGAAAAACAGGCAAGCTTTGTTGTGTGTTGTATAAAAGAGGTTGTGGTTTTGTGTTGTAGTATTATATCCAGAGGTCTACTGGTCGGAAGCTGCGGTCATTGGAACATGTTCGTTGCTATTTGAAAACGGGAAGTGCAAAGAAGCCCAGAAAAACTGCGAAAAAAGGGAATTCGGATGTCGCTGAAGCCGAGGCGAATGTTTCTGAAGCCAAGGTGAGTTCTAAATTTCTATAGCCTGCTTACATTATCTTTAGCATATGCAGCTCTTTCTCTCAAGCTATTGTTTTATTTCATGTAGAAGACTGTGCCTGCTAAAATGTCCGAGGGAGAAAGCTCTTCTAAGAAAAATGAAATGAGGGTGGTCAAGCTATTGTTTTGTACTGACCATATGTTTGTTTTTTTTTTTTGTTAAACAAGATCTCTATTCCAAATGGCGAATGATTACAATGATGACACGCCGTGACATAAGGCGAAATTAGCTACGAGAGGGGATCCAAGAACTGAAATATCATCCAGGAGATAGCTTATGAAAACATATTAGAAAGTTGGATTGCCTTGTGAAACACTTAGAGGAACAAGCATTTCCCATATTAGATAATTATAAGATATGGGCACTGGATCGCTCGCCCCCATCGTATTTTTTCGGAGTGCTGCGCAGCATTTGGGATCGCTTTGAAGAGCATATCTCTTATAGGGATTTGGTTTCTCATCTGTTGCACCATGTCGATATGCTGAGAGTAGGCGTGACTTTGATGAAGAAGTTGACATTATCAAAAATGAGGAACCGCCACCTCTTGTCGAGCTTCAAGTAGAAGATGTCTTAGAATTGACTAAGAAACCCAAATATGGATACTTAATATTTGGACTCAGTGTTGTCATTGTTGGAGTTTTTTTTTTTTTTGGCATATTATTTATATTGATTATGTTGTATCCATAGTTAAAGCTTGTATAGTTGCTTGTCTTATTTGAACATAATGCTTACTATATCATTTGCTCGCTTATATGATGTCATATGCAATTACATGGTCTTATATGTGAATATGATATATATATTAACTGTAAATTGAAGTGAATCAAGAGATAAAGATAAGACTTGTGATTATGAATGATGGGTGGAAAGCATAGCAACCATCTGATTTTATAACATGAGTTAAGTCTTTCGCTCATTGATTAACACTTGGGACAATAACTAGACATGTGTTGTGCTGAAACTAAATGAAATTCGTTTTATCAAACCAGATCATGGCTTCAAAAAATATAATTGCAGACCTGAACAAAGGTGATAAAAAACTCAATGGCGAGAATTATCATGTTTGGCATCTTAAGATACAGTATGTTCTAGAAGAACAAGAGGCTTTAGAAGCTTTAACCATACCATGGAAGATCCTGGTCAAGGTAATAGTGTCCAGCAAAGGCGAGACCAGGAGATCTATCGAGCTTGGAAAAAAGAAAGACTCCATAGCTAAGGGCATATTAATAAGTGCTATGGAAGATGACCTTGTTTGTGAATATGAGCAATATCCTTCGGCTCATGAGGTCTGGATTTCCCTAAGAGAGAAATTTGCTGGAGTTAGTACAAGTAAGCTGAGACAGCTGACTATTAAGCTCGATAGTTATAAGAAGCGTCCTGATCATTCAATGGCACAACATCTCCGGGAGATGTCGAGTATGATAAGGGAGCTAAAAAATGCTGGGCACATTCTGACTGATGAGCAGCAGTATAGGGAGTGATCCGTTCTCTTCCAGATAATTGGGATACTATGAAGCAAAATATTACCCACAATGAGAATATCAAGACCTTTGCTGATGTAGCTCGACATGTTAAGCTGGAGGCTGAACGCCTGGAATCCTTAAGGTCTACTGGACATGCATATGTTGCTGAAGGGTCCAGGGGTGCTCCTGATAAAAAGCGTAAGCGCTTCTGGAAGAAAGATGGTAAAGATAATGGTAAGAATCGTGCTGCTAGACAGTTCATGAAGAACAAAGGTAAAGGCAAGTTCTTCGGAAAGAAGAAAAAGGACAAGTCAAAGTTGAAATGCTACAAGTGTGGCAAAAAGGGTCATTTTGCTCGTGAATGCTCTGAGCAAAATAAGGTAATATATTGTCCTAATGCTCTTAGTGAAATATATGTTTCTAGCACTATATTGCTTACTGACTCTTATCCTTTGTGGACAATAGACTCAGGAGCCATAGACCATGTAGCTAGAGAAAGAGCTGCTTATGTTGCCAGCTAGGAGCAAATGGATATATGTAGGGAATAATGCAAGAATAGAAGTTAAGGGAATTGGCACATGCAAGCTTCAGTTGCATGGTGGAAGGACGTTCTACTTGCATGATGTTCTCTTCGCTCCTGATATTCGATGAAACTTAGTATCTGTTGTTATTCTTCTTAAGTTTGGATTTAGTTTAAATTTTCATGGTAATTGTGTTGACATCTTTAATGATGTTGTTCATTTAGTTTCTGGATATTTGTTAAATGGTTTTATGGTGTTAGACATTGAACATCATAGTAATTATGTGCATGGTTGTTTTTCAATGGTTGCCTCTTTTAATGCTGATAGTGTTGATGACAAGATTTGGCATGCTAGATTAGGGCATATTGGACAAAATAGAATAAATAGATTAGAAGAAAAGGACTGCTGGGTCCTTTAGCTAAAGTGAATTTGTCCATGTGTGAGCACTGTCTTACTGGAAAAATAACCAGGAAACCATTTGGCAAGGCAGTTAGAGCAAATTTTCCTTTGCAGTTAATTCATTCGGATATATGTGGTCCAATGAATATGAGGGCAAGACATGGAGCTTTTTATTTCATTACTTTTATAGATGACTTCTCACGTTATGGTCATGTTTACCTTATTTCTCAAAAGTCAGAGGCATTAGAATGCTTTAGACAATATTTAAATGAAGTTGAGAATCAACTTGAGAGAAAGGTTAAAGCCTTACGAACAGACCGTGGATGAGAATATTTGTCTAATCAGTTTAAGGCAATATGTAATGAGAAGGGAATAATCAGACAACTAACGATTCCCAGTACTCCACAACAAATGGAGTAGCTGAGAGGAGAAATCGAACTTTTCTCGAGATGGTTAGGTCGATGATGGCGCAGGCTAGTTTGCCGATCTCTTTTTGGGGTGACGCATTGTTGACAACTGCTTATATACTTAACCGTGTGCCCTCCAAGTTAGTTCCATCGACTCCCTATGAATTATGGACAGGCAGAAAACCTAATTTAGACAATCTAAGACCTTGGGGGTCAGCTACATACGTCCATAACACTACTCATAAGTATGGAAAGTTAGGCCTAAGAGGGCGGAAATGTATCTTTATAAGATACTGTGAATTTTCAAAGGGATATGTGTTTATTGGTGAACAATTAGATGGAACTATATCCGAGATTGAATCAAGGGATGCAGTATTTCTTGAAAATGAGTTCCCAAGTCGAGGTGAGGTAAATAAAACTACTTCTCTTTGTGAGATGGAAGAAATGGACCACAAGATAACTGTGAGTGAACCTCATCTATTTCAAGAAAATAATGTGTTACCTGGTAAATCTTCTTCCCAAATACCTGATCTAAGGAGGAGTTATAGAAACCCCATTCCTTGTTGAAGGTTTGAGATAGAAGGGAAGCGTTTATAATTGCTCCCATGGAAGAAGAAGAACCACGAATTGTGGATGAAGCATTGAATTGCCAAGCCACAGAACAGTGGGAGAATGCTATGAAGGAAGAATTAGCCTCAATGAAAAGTAACGATGTCTGGGACTTAGTTGACCTACCAAAAGGGCGTAAGGCCATTGGGAAGAAATGGGTTCTCAAGATAAAATATAATGTTGATGGGTCAATTGAGAGATATAAAGCCCAACTCGTTGCTAAAGGTTATACTCAACAAGAGGGTATAGACTACAAGGATATTTTTTCTTCAGTTGTGAGATTTGCCTCTATTCGTTTGATTCTAGCCATTGTCGGACAATTAGATCTTGAATTGCACCAGATGGATGTTAAAACGGCTTTCCTCAATGGTGAACTTGATGAAGAAATCTATATGGAACAACATAATTGTTTCATAGTAGAAGGTCAAGAGCACAAAGTGTGCAAATTGAAAAAGGTAATTTATGGCCTTAAACAAGCATCAAGGCAATGGAATATGAGATTCCATTATGTAGTTGTTTCATATAATTTTGAAATGATAAGTGAAGACCATTGTGTCTACATAAAAGCCATTGAAGGAAAATTTGTAATATTGTCATTATATGTTGATGATATTTTGTTGGCCGAAAATGACAATAAAGTTGTCATAGAAGTCAAAGAATGGTTATCCTCTCAATTTGACATGAAGGATATAGGAGAGGCATCTTATATTTTGGGAGTCAAGATAATAAGAGATCGTTCAAGAAAACTTATAGCTTTGTCTCAAAAAATCTTATATTGAGAAGATTATAGAACGATTTAACATGAAGGATTGTAATCCTTGTGACACCTCAATAGCTAAAGGAGAAGTCCTGAGCCAAAACATGTGCCCCATCACACCTCAAGAGAAGGAGGAGATGAGCAAGAAGCCTTATGCCAGAGCCATTGGAAGTTTGATGTACACTATGGTGTGTACTAGGCCAGACATCTGCTATGCCGTTGGTTTAGTGAGCCATTTTCAGTCGAACCCTAGAATCAAACATTGGAAGGTGGTTAAAAGAATATTGAGATATTTGAAAGGCACAGCAGAATATTGTATATGTTATCAAGGATCAAATTTGAACTTACAAGGATATTCAGATGCTGATTGGGCTGGAAATCCAGATGATAGAAAGTCCACTTCTGGTTATGTTTTCTTATTAAATGGTGGCGCCATTACTTGGTTTAGTAAGAAACAAAGTTGTGTGGCCTTATCAACAATGGAAGATGAATTTGTGGCGTGTTCAGCAGCAGTACAAGAAGCTGTTTGGCTGAAAAGTTTTTTAAAACATCTGAATGTTGCTGATGATAGTGGGAGTCCAGTTGTTATAAATTGTGATAATCAAGCTGCCTTAGCTTGTTTAAAAGATCCCAAGTATCATAGCAAGTCTAAGCAAATCGATATTAAATATCAGTATGTAAGAGATATAATTGCCAAAGAGCAAGTTGAATTGAAATATATCTCTACTCATCGAATGCTTGCTGATCCTTTCACTAAGCCATTAGCCCGAATTATTTATGCAGATCATGTAAGATCTTTGGGCTTACGTAAATTGTAATGTACTTATGAACCATTGAGCTATAAACTCAATTGATATAATGGAATTTCATTTAGACAAGCCATGATCTACTGATAAGGATTGCACATACATATGATTGGTTGATTGTTTGGTTAAGAATGTTCATAAGTACATAATAAAGCATGTCAATAGGTTGAAGATTGGTCTTCTTGCATGGACAATCGACTCTATGCACTGCGTGTGTGTGGAGATTAGACAGTTTTGAGCATATAGCTGGGCTACACGGAAAGAGACGGCTCAAAATGGAACGTCGCCTTGACATGGAAACAAAAGTCAAGATGAGATCATTCTGAATACCTAATGATCGAAGTAAATACTAAAAGGAATATTTACTTAACCTGTTCGAAAGCCAGACATGGGTTCATTAGGAGGTTAGCAAGTACATATGAATGAACTCAGATTAGACACAAATGTGTGTCTGGACTTAAGTCTGTATGAAGTTGAAGTTATTAAACGAATAAGACATGTGCTCTCTTAAAGAGAAAGCAACATCGTAGCATGTGATTCATACCACATGTGCTTAAAAGGACAAAGGATTAGTAGGAGAATAGATCCCTGCTTCTCTACTATGCGAGACCCTTGAGATCATTGGATCTTAAATTCGTACCCTTATGAACTTTTGGCAGTAACTCAAAAATTTTAATTTAGTGTTGCTACTTTAGCATGCTACCTATAAGCCATGGATGATTCGGTTTAAAGGGGGCACGTCTAGGAAAGCAGCTAGTTGGAGTTGGAGAGTTACTAGTTGAAAAGGAAGACTACTCTTATTAACATCTGTACATGTATTCACTGGCTAGCCAATTATGTTGCCTGTTTAAGATTGGTATCATAATTGTGATTATATTGTAATAAAAGTGGTTAAGCATGTTCTTGTTGATTGATTAATAGAGGGATCAGAGATGCTTGAACCGATAAAAAAAAAGGGAGGAGTCTAGGGTACTGCAAGATACTGTGGTGAGTCTCTTTCTTTCTTTCTTTTAACGAGTGACTATGTACTCCTAACCGATACATAGCGATATGCTCGAGTATTCTTGCGGGTCACACGGGTTACTTGCCTTACTATGAAGTGATTGATATATTGAGGTTCTGGTGATTCGGGTCTAAGTTGACCCCGTCACGTGCGAGTGGGAGATGTTAAACAACTTGGGTTGGATCTGCCCATAACAGGTCAAACCCGACCCGGAATCATCCACTTACCCGATGGTTATTTGGGTAGTGGGTGGTTGTGGTTCTCGGTTATGAGAACGAGGGGCTCGGTTATGAGAACGGGTGGATCGATAGTTGTTTTTTAATTCAAAATAAATATACGACTCTTCCTCTCAAAAATGAGATTAAGGAGAGATCTTGAAACCAGAAAATAAGAAGATCACGGTGGTATTTAATCTGTGACATCAAAGGGTGGTTCGACTCGTAATCACACTTGGATCAGGCAAGATCGTAGGAGAAAGAGAGTAAATACGATCCACTTTATCAAACCAGGTTTGATTTCGAATTGTTATCTTATCTTTAACATGGGATGACCCAACCCATTCGGTTTAGACCCATATGGTGGCAGCTCAACTTCAATTTGACAACTACAGGATAGTAGACTCTTGTACAGTTTAGTTCTAAAAACTTGCTTTTAAGATGAACGTTTGCTTTTGAGACTACAAGTTACTGAGTTTTGTACTATTATTGCTTCCTAGATAAATGAAAAACAGGCAAGCTTTGTTGTGTGTTGTATAAAAGAGGTTGTGGTTTTGTGTTGTAGTATTATATCCAGAGGTCTACTGGTCGGAAGCTACGGTCATTGGAACAAGTTCGTTGCTATTTGAAAACAGGAAGTGCAAAGAAGCCCAGAAAAACTACGGAAAAAGGAGATTCGGATGTCGCTGAAGCCAAGGTGAGTTCTTAATTTCTATGACCTGTTTGCATTATCTTTAGTAAATGCAACTAATTCTCTCAAGCTATTATCCTATTTCATATAGAGCACTACGCCTGCTAAGACGTCAAAGAAGAAAAATTCTTCGAAGAAACATGAAGTCAAAGTGAATTCTAAATTTCTATGACCTGCTTGCGTTACTTTAGCATATGCAGCTATTTCTCTCAAGCAATTGCCTATTCCATACAGAGCACTGTGCCTGCTAAGAGGTCCAAGGAGGAAGATTTTTCAAAAAAACATGAAGCCAAGGTGAGTTCTCAATTTCTCTGACTTGCTTATATTACTTTAGCATGTGCAACTATTTCTCTCGAGCTATTGCGTTATTTCATATAGAGCACTAGGCCTGCTAAGAGGTTCAAGGGGAAGGTTTTTCAAAGAAACATGAAGCCAAGGTGAGTTCTAAATACCTATGACTTGTTTGCATTACTTTAATTAGCAGCTATTTCTCTCAAACTATTGTCTTAGATGAGTTGAGTTGAGTTGAGTTTAGTTCTCTCGAACTATTGTCTTATTTCATGTAGAGCACTGTGCCTGCTAAGAGGTCCAAGGAGAAAGGTTCTTTAAAGAAACATGAAGCCTAGTTGAGTTCTAAATTCCTATGACCTACTTGCATTATTTTAGCATATGCAACTATTTCTCAATTAAATTTCAACGACGTTGTTCGCTTCAGGCCCAGATTTGTCATCATCACAATTTGCTCCAATGTTGATGAATTGGATTTGCTTGGGCTAGGATGTATAATTTAACACCACCATTTATTTTAAATAATGACAAGTTTATGGATGAACAAGTCTGGATTCATCCAGCATTATTGTGTTCCCTTTGAATATTAAATTTTAACTGCTAAATTATTTCTAATTAATAGAATTGTAATCATGCTATATTCTTAGTGTCAGATCTTTACATCAATATTACTAATATTTTATGTCAAAAGAGCTCAAGAAAATGATATGCCTGACAGATTGATTTTTTCATGTTAAAATAATCCAGCTGATATTGGAGGAGGTATAAGGCTCTAAAGTAGATCAAATTGGCTTGTTTTTTGAGGTGTTTTATTGATGCAAACAGATTCGAGCTGAAGCAAACAGGAAGGAGCATGGAGCCTCACGACTGGGATATCTATAACGGCAAAACTAGAAGAAGCAAAGCAGAACCTCGCGCAGGCACAAGAAGAAAACCTAAAGAAGGCGAATTGCCTCGTCTCCCTGAGAGAGGAACTTAAGCAGACTAAGTTGGAGCTCAAGCAATTGAAAGCTAGAGAATTTGAGAAAAGGTTCATAGATTCAGGGAATGAGCATCTAAAATTTGTGGAGGATGCAACATAAGTTGAAATCGAAGCACCAATGATGAACGAAGGATTGGAGTTTCAAAAGAATAGATATGTTACGTTCGCCAACCCTCCATCCTTGGCCCAAGTCATTAACGCAGATGAACAAACATTGGAAAGGCAAATTTTTATGAAGAAGAAATCATGCCAATGAAGAAGAAAAAGAAATCACTGAACCCATTCTTGAGAGCAATTTTCACTAAGAAGAAGAGCTATCAAGAGGGTGCATCACCTAAAGCTTGAGGTCCATAAGAAAAAGTTGCAAGGGATTCAATATACATATGTGCGTAAATAATCAGAAGATAGTTTCATTTTTTTCTAAAAAAAATTCTGTCATACATTTTCACTGTCTTCAGACACTTTGACTTTTGATTTGGATACTCTTTGAATGATAAGAAATAGCATTTCTTACAATAAAATTACATGTTGGTATGATCATGTTATTGACTATGGTAAAGTGATAGATATCATACGAAATAAATAAGGATTGTTTATCATTCAATTTTCTTCTCAATCATCAATTTCCTTTTGACCAAAAATTTCCAACAGAGAAGTTTTAAAATGTTAGGAAGAATAATTTCAGATAGATCTCCAGTATTTTAGCTGCAATTATCATTTCAATTCACTCTCTATCTTTACCAAGTAATATACAGCCCAGGCAACTACATAACTCTTACTTATAGTTATTTATGCATGAACATAGATTATTAAGCTATACATGTCAAGTAAAGAGAAAAATAAGAGAAGCTAGGTACAGTATTTTCGAACAAAATCTTCAAAATTCTAACCACTTAATCTTGTATTTTGAGATGACTTGTTCAAGAATTCTTTGCAATCTGTGATGGCCTCCTCATAGTGAGATGTCAGTGGATAGAGATTCGACGAACTGCATGATCTTTTCGGGATATCTTGATGTTCATCAGCTCTCTGATGGGTAATTGTTAGAGGCTTGAAGAGAAGGGAGAAGAAACCCACAAGGATCTTGAGGAAGCCATTAAGGAGCTTGGGTACCAGCCTAGCCCTTGTATTCCTGCTCTTGTGGCTCACTTGCACCATAAAGCAGTGTCACTGGAGGTTTGACATTATTGAGATGAAACTGGAGCCTGCCTAGTTGTAGATGATGCAGTGTATTGGTTGTGAAAGGCTATTTATTCTGTGGGAAAGAAATGTTACCAGAAGGAAGGGATTATCTGAGAAACTTCACTTAGATTAAAATAAGAAGAGCAGGATAAAGCTCAGGGACATCATGAATGTGCTGGAATCGTTGATGGGGACCTTCATTCCTCTTTTCCAAATAAATAGTATTCTAGGAATGTTTGTTTTTTTGAGGTAGGTGGTCATAAACCCAACATGTCCTGCTGCTCCCATTATGATTGTTGTTGTATAGCACAAATCAGAACTATATAATTCTGACTTAGTTGTTGTTGGTTTGCAAGAAAGAAGATAGAAAAGTATTTGACATAAAAAAAGAAAGAGAGCTTTGTATCTAAGCACCCACACACCAATTTATTCACTGTATTGTCCTTTATACAGAGCTGAAATATAACAGAAAGCATATAAAAATTAATTCAGAATCATAAGTAACAGATTCTTAATATGAAGCTTTGATTCTTGAGATCAAGCTAAATAAAAAATATGCAACAAAAAATCTTAAAGATCTGGTTGTTAAAGATTATATCCTAAAGATTTTGTTATTGATATATTATATCCTAAAGATTTGGTTGTTGACCAATTATTCTGTCATAATTTTTACAATCTAAGGCAATTTTCAATACTCCTCCTTGCCTTAGTAGTTGCAAAGGCTTAATCTGCTTCTTAGAATTTTCTTTTGTTGAGATACAATAGTCTGAATTTCAGATAGCTTGAAAAAACTAGCAAACCTGTAGCAACAACCACTTTTAAATCTTTTAGAACAGAATCTCTTCTATCCATTAACTTTTTACGAAGTGGACCTCTCATTGAGGTATTTGCACCAAGTGGACCAGTCCTTGAAAGCTTTGATTCTAAGACTGAGCATGAATTTGATACAATAGTATCTTCTCTGTTCCTGGTATTCTCATCAACCAGCTGGGTTCCTTTGATTTCTGATTCAATAGCCGTGACATCCAAAAACAAACCCCCATCTACAAGAATAATATCTAGTATGTCCCATGCATTCCGATCAACAGGATGTCTATTTGTACTCAGTGCTTTTCCATAAACAACATTGTTATCAAGCCTACTTTTATTTTTGCTGTCACAAATTATCCACTGTTCACCGATTCATTAGTAGCATGATTAGAATCTAGGGGGTTTAACTCTACTCTTTGGATCAGTCAAGTCTAGATCTTTTATAACGCAATCTGCTTGATTGATTATAGCATCATTAACAGTTAAGGAATCCATCTCCTCCGTTTCTTCCTCACATATAGCATTACCAACTTCTTGGTCTTTCTTATTTCTGTCTACAAAAGATATTTGGAAAACAAAAGCTTCATGATCTTTGGCTTGATCACTGCTCACCATAAACCCTTTAAGCAACTTAGTTCTGCAGCCACTTTTTGCTCTCATTTTTTCTTTGAATAGATCTCTTCCTTTGACATCTTTGATCAAACACCAATCATCTTCAAATATAAATTTGAAGCCTTTTTTAACTTAACTATCCAACACTAAGCAAATTTTGATCAATATCAGGCACATAAAGAACATTAGTAATGTACTTTAAACTTGCCAAGCTTTCTATAGCCACAGTTCCTTTACCCTTTACGGGTATAAATTCATCATTTTCAATTTTTTACTTTAGATATATTAGTTTTATCCAGCTTTATAAATAGCTCTTGGTCATTGGTCATATGATTTGTGCAGCCATTATCAAATAACCAGGAATCACTACAGCTGTTGCTTGTTGCAAAGCATGTTGCAACAAAAAATTGCTCTTCTTGATGTTGTTCAGTGGTTGCTTTTGCCTTCTCCTGTTATTGTGACTTGCAAATCCACTCCATATGTTCAATCTTTTCATAATTTCTACACTCGACATCAGGTCTCCACAGCACTTCCTTTGTGGATGATTTATCTTTTTGCAGTGTGGACATGGTTGATAGCTCTTCTTATTTTTATTGTTATTTTCTATCTTGTTGTCCTTCTTTCTATTACTGTACTTCTAATCTTTATCTTTTTCTAAATTTTTTTCCTTTGCTTGAAGTGCAGCTTCTACGGTTTCTTCTTTTCTTATCATTCTCCCTTGCTCTTGTGCCTGCAATGCATTCATTAATTCTGCCAAGAATATACTTGATAGATCTTTAGATTCTTCTAATAAAAAAATTTTAGACTCATACTTTTTAGGCAAAGTTATAAGAATTTTTTGCATAACCCGTTCATCATAAAAGTCCTTGCCAAACAGCCATACCTTGTTTATTATGCCCAACAACTTATTGGAGTATTCTTTAATAGTTTCTGTCTCTTTCATTTTTAGCATTTTGAACTCCCTAACCAAGTTGAGTACTTGCATATTTTTTGTTCTTTCATTACCTTAGTATTCCTTCTTGAGATAATCCCAAATATCTTTTGTTGATTCCAAGTTCATAATTCTTGTAAATATAGTGTTTAAAATAGTAGAGAATAAACAGGCTTTAGCTTTGGACTTCCTGGTTATTTTCTCTCATGGGTCTTGAGTTGAGTCATTGTAGGGTTGTCAGACAATGGAGGAACATCATAGTCTTCTTCTGTAGCTTCCCAAAGATCTAATGATTCAAGATATACTGTCATTCTAACAGCCTAGGCTTGATAGTTGTCACCATCAAAAATATGGTAGAACATTGGAGAAATTAGATGATGTAGACTCCATCCTATGAAAGGTGTTATGTTTCTGATTTGTATCTCAACTAATAGGTCTCTTAATAGAAGAACTCTGATGCCAACATGTTCTATAGCACACATTAGAACTATATAATCCTAACATAGCTGTCGTTGGTTTGCAATGAAGAAGAAAGAAAAGTATTTGATAGAAAAAATGAGAGAAAGAGAGTTTTGTATCTAAGTACCCACACACCAATTTATTTACCAAATTCCCCTTTATATAGAGGTGAAACATAATAAAAAAGTATAAAAAAAACTAATTCAGAATCATAACGAACAAATTTCTAATATCAAGCATTGATTCTTGAGATCAAGGCATATTAGAAATATGCAACAAAAAAATCCTAAAGATTTGGTTGTTAAAGATTATATCCTAAAGATTTGGTTGTTAATATTATATCCTAAAAATTTGGCTATTGACCAATTATTCTGCCATAATTTTTGCAACCTAAGGCAATATTCAACAATGATCCCTTGAATGGTATGCACCTTATAATCATTAAAACTTTTGGAGTAAGGAGGAGGTGTACATTGTTAGGTGCTCTTCATCTAGGTTTTAAAAGTTAAGTATGTGCTAGCCTTCTTTCATTCCTCTTCCATTTGCTTCCCATGGGGGGAACTAAATTGAGAAAACCAACATTTATGGATGTGTTTGTCAGTCATCACTAGGAGACACAAGAAATCAACCATATGGGGGTCACTAATTTGTTCCAAATTATAAGATCTCTGTGCATGGATTGATTTAGTTAGCATCATGGTTTATATCTAACAAAGCTATGTTGCATATATATAACATGACCATTAATTTTCTTACTTTTGGTTACTTTCAGAATCAGGACTATTTCATCTATATAGATGAGTTTACAGCCACCTAAGACCTCTGTGTACCCTCATATATTGAGATTAAATCCAATAACCACTGAGTATACTTCTCTAATGCCTCAAATATGCGATCTTCAAACTTCTAAAAGCTCTCATTCTAGTGCAATGAATTGATGCAGCCTTGTTAACATTACCATGCTACATGCTGGGCATAGGCTATTTGTAAGATTACACCTAAAAGCCAAGATAGATTATGGCTTCTGTAAGGTCACTTTCTCTATTAATTGAATTTTTTGGTGTCATGGCAAGCCTATCTATTCACGTCAATATCTGGACTAATTCGTGCCCTGCCATTAGAGGGATTATGGGACTAAATATACTACAGGTTTGGAAGCTCATGCCTCACCATACTACTTGTCACTTTTATGAACATTATCTTGGTGAATTGTGACTACAAATGATTAAATGACAAGATTATAAGCACTAGAGTTTATAACAGTATGCATCTGTCAAGAATGTAAGGGAAGGGACAGATTTTGGAAGCAGGTGAAATTGGATTGGCACCTCAATCCTAATGACATTTCAAACACACCCTAAATATGATGGCTTTGATTTTCTAATCCAATCCCACCTAAACCCTAATGACGATCTAAACATACCCTAAATGTGTGATGGTTTTGATTTTCTTGACTATTTTTTTCTTTGTATTTTTTATTAACTATTATTATTATAATAGTTCACAACATTGCAGTTGCAAGCATGATTCTTCCAAATTCTACCATGTTGTTACCTAATTAAAACAATAATTAAAATAATGACTATTATAAACATTTTTACAATTTATTTTTAGTATTTTTATTAATTATTTTTATTAATTATTTTTATCACTATTGTTATTTTTTAATTAGTACCTTTATTATCATGGTCATAATATTAATAATGATTTTTAATGGCACTTTTTCCATTTTTAGCTTTTTTTATTAATATTTTATTTATTGGTACTACTATTTCTTCCATATTAAGTAAATATAACGGCTATTTATGTTGCAATTATTAGTTATAATTATTATAACAATTTACGATATTGTAACAGTCTTCATGATCACTTCAACTGCTTCTCTTTATATTGAAGAAATATAAAATAATTCTTAATATTTATTAATCATGGTTATTATGCTATCTTAGGATGCCACAATGGCCATCATGACTAATATTATCATTCCTTCTATGCTGAGAAAATTTATAAAGGCTATTAATATCTTTTATTAACCTTGTTTATCATAACATCTTACAACGTTGCAATGGCAATATAGCCAAGTAAATATGTATTGATTATTTATATTGCAATTTTTCACAGTGATTATTATAATCATTTATGACATTGCAGTAGCCTCTATGATCATTTCAAATGCATCCCTCTACATTTAAACATGTAATTATCCTTTATTTTTTTATTAATCATGGTTATTATAATAGTTTACAACATTGCAATGGTTATCAAGATTAGTACTACTATTTCCTCTCAATTGAGTAAATATGTAATGGTCATTTATAATATTGTAATTATTAATTATGATTATTACAATAATTAAGTAATAACCTTTGTGATCATTTCAAATGCTTTTCTCGATATTTAGTAAATATACAATGGTTCTTGATATTTTTTTATTAACCATGGTTATTATAATGGTTTACAACATTGCAATGGCCATCATCATTAGTATTACTATTCCTCCTATGCTAAGTAAATATGGAACCACTATTAATTTGATTGTAATTATTAATGATGATTATCATAACAATTTAAGACATTGTAATAGCTTTCATGATCATTTCAAATGATTCTACAGTAAATATACAATTGTTCAGGATATTTTTGCCATCATGATTAGTTTTATTAGTCCCTTTATGTTAAGAAAATATGTAATGGCTATTTATATTGTAATTATTATCTATGATCATTAAAGCATTTTATGACATTGCAATAGCCTTAATGATCATTCCAAATGCTTCTCCCTATGTTGAGTAAATTTATAATAATTATTTATATAATAGTTGTTATGCAATTAAATTAATAACTGCTAAATTGTAAAACCAAGCATCATAAAGACTTCCATATCAGAAATATAGGCATCTTAAGTAGAGACACAAGACCTTCCTCCTTTGCCTGAAGAAAAATCTGGAGGAGGTATTTATATAAACTTCAATCTCTCCAAGGAAGGGTTCATGATGTCAAACTAAAATTGGAACCATCCAAGATCAACTGGTATTCAAATCACAACTTATAGAACTCTGTTTCACGCTGGATAGAATATCCCAGAGTACTCTACAGCATGTTTTTAAAGTGCAGCTTTGGACAACAAATCATGTATCTTCCTCAGATAACACTCCCCTGCACAATTGTAACACCTCCTAGTCGCCATCTTATGAATTATTTCTTCAAGCATAGCTTATTTTACTGTCAGGTATATGTAATGCCTCATCTTGCAAAGACCCAGGAATAGAAATAGAAGAAATTGCCATAGAAAATTATTACTGTTGTTATTGTTGTTGCTGCTGCTGCAATTATTACTGTTGTTGTCATAGCCTTAATTGTTTATACCAAGTTGTTGCCTCCTAATGTTATATTAAATTATCTTAACTATTATGTGATTTGCTTTGCAAATTACAATGTATTTTGTTTTTCTAGTTGATATTTGTTTTGATGTTTGCCTTTTTGGTTTTAATGCTGCCATAGTTCTTAACATATATACGAAATTTGTTACATGCACTCAGATATTCATGTACTATTTTTCTCTAAAGATACCTTAGTATGATTAGAATGATTTAGTCACATAGTATATGCTGTCATCATTGTAGTGATACCTTAGTATCACTACAAAAAGGATCATAAAAAACCATGCCTATGCTTTCTATAATTTCTCCTTAATTCATCTATTATAGTCTTATAGAGGTGTATTTGTCATTAGATAATGGTAAGAAATTGAGAGAAACTGATAACACCAATTGTTATCAAAATGCAACAAAAATGTCAACAAAAATGCCTATTTAAGAACTTTTTGAATTATTTTATTAATAAATAGTTTCAGCATTTAAAACCAAAGATATCATAGCCCAACGATTCCAGCAATTGGATTAAATGAATGTTACCCTTTATGTCCGATGGTCTGAACTTATCCGAAATCATCCTTCTGGAATTCGATCCAAATCCGCGGTCTTAATAACTGCGTTTAGACTGTTGACAAAATTTGTTGCAAATACAGCTGAGATGGGGTGGCGTAATTGTAACTTTCTAAACCCGAATGCAGACAGTGCATAAAATAATTCGCATTTAAACACACTTCACGTTTAAACCCTGAGCTGGAATTTACTCTCTCTCTCTCTCTTCCAATCTCATCGAGTGCCACCTCCTAATCTTTAATGGTGATTATTTCCCTCCTTCTCGAATCTTTCCAATCTCATCGAGTGCCAGATTTGCTCCTAATCTTCAATGGTGATTATTTCCCTCCTTCTCGAACCTCCGAATCCTCTCTATATATATCGAATCCAGATAGAAGAAAAATGCACGCAGAAACAAAAGAAAGATGTCGTTCCCTGCCTCGCTCTTCTTCGCGAGGTTCTCATCTGCTAACACTCCTTCCAACTTCTCATCCAATCTCCTTCCGACTCCTACTGGTGAGATGCCCAGGCCACCGGAAAAGCGTGCATCGGAGCTCAGCCTCTCTGAAGCTGAGGCCACCGGAAAAGAGTTGACTGTTGCACCGGCAAGGGCAGAAGCGTTGATTGTTGCTCCGGCGAGGGCGGAAGCGTGGTCTATCGCGCCGGCGAGGGTGGAAGCTTTGCCTGTCGCGCCGGCGAGGCTAGCAATAGAAGCCCTGCTAGTTGTACCGGTGTATCTGGCACCAGATGACCGGCTGGCTGAGAGACCTGACTTTCTTAGTGATGATTGGATTGTCATTGAGAGGACAAGAAAAATGGGAACGACCGCTGGGTGGAAGGACAAGGTATATCTAATCCTTTCTTTTTCTTCCAATAATACATACATGCATACATACATATATATATATATATATATATATATATATATATATATATATATATATATATATATATGTTCTAAATAATATAGCGTCTTTGTTTGGAATGAAGTAGTTTCTGTTGTCTATGTTTTCTATATATCCCTGTAATAAGAATGGTCATGGTAGTGCATCCTCCTTTTTCATAGCTTTTGTTCTTCAGGTTGGGTGTAGGCGTTTGTTTTAAAAGCAAGACTGCCTCATTGGAGTGCATCATTGCAATCACTTGCAGCCTTCCTTGCATATGCTTGTTTGCGTCAAACTGAACCATAGATATCCAGAAGTCGATGTTTACAAAGGTCCCAGACTTGCCACCATGACTCTTTTCCGGGGTGGCAAGGTCTACTTTCACAAACTATCCGAACTGGGTGTACCATACTTGGTTATGTAACACAACCTGGCCTAGATCTAACTTAATACAACCTGATTGGACCTGGCACGACCCAACCCATTCGGTTTAGACCCATATGGTGGCAGCTCAACTTCAACTTAATTAACAACTACAGAATAGTAGACTAGCGTACAGTTTAGTTCTACAAACTTGCTTTAAGATGAATGTTTGCTTTTGAGACTATTATTGCTTCCTAGATAAATGAAAAACAAGCAAGCTTTGTTGTGTGTTGTATAAAAGAGGTTGTGGTTTTGTGGTGTAGTATTATATCCATAGGTCTACTGGTCGGAAGCTGTGGTCATTGGAACAAGTTCCACTACAAGAAATTTCTGCTTTCCCGACGCTAAAAATGTCATTTACCAACGCTTAAAAGCATCGGAAAATATTGTCCCGACGCTTTTACATGCATCGTTACGTTGGGAGTGGAGACATTATTTTCCGACGCTTTTGAAAGCATCGGCAAAGCGTCGGGTTGTACCGACGCTTTAAAGCGTCGGAACAAGTTGGTGAGATTTGTTTCGCTCTGGCCGACGCTTTAAAGCGTCGGCAATAATTATTTTTTAAAAAAAAAAAGGCCGAGGCTCACCTTCTCCCCCGTGGTGCCCCCTCCCCGTGTTGCCGCCACTGCCATTCCACCTAGAGCTCCCGCTGCTGTCGAACCGATCGCTTGACTCCCCCATGGTGTTGTTCCCAATGGCTGCATCGATCACCGCGGCCATGAATGCTGTGGTAAGGGTGGTGGTAATGCCCATGCTGATGGAGATGGTAACGCTGCTGCCGGTGGCGCATATCGCTTGTGGATGAGGAGAATCGGAGTTCGATGGCCTCTCTACCTGAGTGGCATGACGACATACATGAAAAGGAAGAAGCCAACAGCGATGTTAGCGGTGGCAAACCACGGGCTGGCAAGCGGACTGTTAAGATAGGCGGAGACGGAGGACCAGTCGAGCCCGATGGCTGCGACCCCAAGCCCCTTCATTCCTGATCCCAACTGATGTGCCAGAACGGAGTTGGGGAAGATCCAACAAATCCACGAGAGAGAGGTTAGCATCTTGAAGAGGTAACCCGGAAACACATAGTATGCGAAGCTACAGATGAAGGCAATCAAGAAGAATTGATTCCGGGTCAAGCTTCTCCTTGTCCTCTTTTCCTTCTCATGGAGTGCCCTGTATCCAGAATAATATAGCAATCGATGATTAGATATGGTTAATTTCTGTGAGACTTCTGGTCAGCTTGAAGCAGGGAGGGAGAGAGAGAGAGAGAGAGGAAAGCTTACCGGAAGAGGGAAACTTGAACGAGATTGTAAGGCCACCACATAGCAGGGGGTTCGACCAAATATCTCCTGAATAACCCAGCCCATCCATATCCCAATACCTGCTCTCCTCCGAAAGAATTGGATCCAATTCAAAGCTCAGAAGATTATAAAAAAACCAATCTTAGACAAGGATTCTGAAAGACACGGTCACCTGCGTGGTGATGATCACGATCAATGAAACGAAGAAAGTGAGATGCTTCTTGTAGAAGATCTTGACGGCGGAGATGATGTGGACAGCATAGACGTTGCCGGCGCCGGAATTGGCAAAGATGGTGATGAGGACATGCTCCTTGATATTGAAGGGCCCGGGATTGAGCGTTTTTTGATAGGATAGGAGTGTCTGCTGGGTTTTTTGATGGCGTCGTGGCCACGGCCATAGAGAGGCACCAGGGTGTGCTCCGAGATGGATGTCTTGTAGACAGGCACGGCTGCTGGGAGGTGCACTCAGCCTGCTGCAGCCACTGGTATATGCATGGCCAGCAGTAGAGATGGCCGCAGAAAGTGACCACCGGCTCGACGACGAAGTCCAGGCATATATTGCAGTCAAAGCATCCATTGCCGGCTGATGCCGGCGTGCTGCCATCTAGGCTGCATTTCTTCAGGGGGTCCTGCCTCGCCTGGATTTCCTCCATGCCTTCGCTGGAGGATCCACCTGCTGGCCTTCGTCCCTCCATCTTGCTGTCAATCCTCTCTTCTTACCAGATGCTCGCTGCGTTAACAAGAAATAGTAAGAACATCAGAGAGGAAGAGCAGCATACCATGTAACAGAGAAGCCACGCTGCCTTGGCTGAAGTAATCAAACACCATGAGCTTCTCATCCTTGGAATAGTAATAAGCCCACAAGTCCACCACGTTTTCATGCTTGATGCTCCCGACCACCTCCATCTGCCGCTCGAACTCCTTCTTCCCGGCCGCGACATCCTTCAGCCTCTTCACCACCACCATCGTCGCGTCCTTCAACACAGCCTTATACGTCGTCCAGAACGTCCCCTTCCCCAACACCTCTGCCGAAGCCCTCAGCAGATCCTCCAGGTCAAAAGCACTTATAACAGTATGGGAGGGAGAAATCAGGGAGAGATGGTTGCCGGAGAAAGAGGAATATGGGAATTTCTGGATGGATTTAGGGATGCTACCATTCAACTGGTTGTTGGAGAGATTCAAGAGCTGGAGATTCGGGAGGTCGAGGTCCGGGATCTCACTGGAAGAGTTGTTGGAGAGATTCAACGCGGTGAGCTGAGTGAGGTTGGAAAGGGATGCCGCGATGGAGCCGTTGAAGGCGTTGAAGGAGAGATCCAGGACCGTCAGGTTCTTCCAGGCGGAGAGATTGGATGACAGAGGGCCTGTTCTGGATGCCTCCTCCTTGCTCTCTCTCTCTCCGCCCCGATTCACGTCGATCCCTCGCAGCAGTTGTCCCTCCGTTCTCCTCTCTGCAACCCAAAACCGACTCTTTAGATTCCGTACAAAAAACTTCGAGATCCACTATTTTCACTTGTCAAAATCCTTAGAACAACTCCAGATCTAGGCGGCCGTTGGACTTACCTAAGGGGATGAGAAGATCGCTCCATTAGGTCTTATGCAGAAGAAACAACGGCAGCGGCGGAGACGGCGACGAAGAGGAAGAAGAAGGTATGAGATTGAGCTGGAGAGGGAACGTCTGCTGTGGGGGTGATCGGAGGTTAAGAGGAGGAGAAACAGAGAAGCCGAAGGTGGGAAGGAAAGATCTTAGATCTCGGATAGAGAGAAAGAGTCAGGAGAGTTGCGCCAATTTTTTTGGCATGAAAATTGAAATAAAAGTTTGATTCCGCGGCTCGAAAGAAAAGAAAATACGACGACGCTTTTTAGCGTCGGCATCGTGGTAAATAAAATTAAGATACCGACGCTAAAAAGCATAGGTATTCATTAAAAAAATTAATTATTTTAATTAATTTTTTAAATTAAATTTAACGACGCTTTAAAGCGTCGTTAAGTTTCCGACGATTTTAAGCGTCGTTAACTGCTGACGCTTTTTATTAGCATCGTCAGATTTCGGATTTTCCCGACGCTCCCCTATAGCGTCAGGAAAAAAGAGTTGTTATTCTTGTTTATTTTTGTAGTGTTCGTTGCTATTTGAAAACGGAAAAAGGGGATTCGGATGTCGCTGAAGCCGAGGCGAACGAGGCGAGTTCTTAATTTCTATGACCTGTTTGCATTATCTTTAGCATGTGCAACTAATTCTCTCAAGCTATTATCCTATTTCATATAGAGCACTAGGCCTGCTAAGAAGTCAACAAAGAAAAATTCTTCAAAGAAACAAGAAGCCAAGGTGAATTCTAAATTTCTGTGACCTGCTTGTGTTATTTTAGCATATGCACCTATTTCTCTCAAGCAATTGTCTTAATCCATACAGAGCATTGTGCCTGCTAAGAGGTCCAAGAAGGAAGTTTCTTCAAAAAAACATGAAGCCAAGGTGAGTTCTCAATTTCTATGACTTGCTTACATTACTTTAGCATGTGCAATTATTTCTCTCTGGGCCTGCTAAGAGGGTCAAGGGGGAAGGTTTTCAAAGAAACATGAATCCAAGGTGAGTTCTAAACTCCTATGACCTACTTGCATTATTTTAGCACATGCATCTATTTCTCAATTAAATTTCAATGAGGTTGTTTGCTTCAGGCCTAGATTTGTCATCACAATTTGCTCCAATGTTGATGAATTGAATTTGCTTGGGCCAGGATGTATAATTTAACATCACCATTTTTTTAAAATAATGTCAAGTTTGTTGATGAACAAGTCTGGATTCATCCAGCATTATTGTGTTCCCTTGAATAAATTAATTTTAATTACTAAATTATTTCTAATTAATAGAATTGTAATCATGCTAAATTCTAAGTAGTGTCAAATCTTTACATTAATATTAGTAGTATTTTATGTCAAAAGAGCTCAAGAAAATGATATGCCTGACATATTTAATTTTTCGGTCATATAAAATAATTCAGCTGGTCATGGAGCTTGGAGGTATAAGGCTCTAAAGTAGAATGAATTGGCTTGTTTTTTTGAAGTGTTTTAATGATGCATCAATGCCTCCTCATGGCAACTGACCTTTTTTTCAAAAAAAAAAAAAAAAATTTAAACAGATTCAAGCTGAAGCAAGCAGGAATGAGCATGGAGCAACACAACTAGGATATATAATGACACAACTAGAAGAAGCAAACCTGAACCTCGAGCAGGTGCAAGAAGAAAACCTAAAGATGGTGAATTGCCTCATCTCCCTTAGAGAGGAGCTCGAGCAGACTAAGCTGGAGCTCAAGCAATTGAAAGCTAAAGAATCTGAGAAAAAAGTTGTTAAAATATAATGGTTGTTAATTTCTAGTGCTATGTTTTATTTTATTTTTGTTTTTAGTCTATGTTGAGCTTATGCATAGTTGGGCCTATTTTTATTATGATTTGATGTATAAACCTATACAGGGTATGGTAGCCTCACATATATAAGGGGCATTATATTTAAAATGCCATAGAACCAAAAATAATGAAGTGTGTGTGATGAAAACTCTAAATCTATTTTTTTTCTTGACAAAATACCTTTCCTCTCTGATTTTTATCCAGATTTCTCTTTCAAAAATATTCTGTGTTGAAAACAATTCTAACAAAAGTTGATATCAGAGCGAGCCTAGTTCATGAGATCTATAGATCGAGAAGTGCACAGGCAGTCTAGAATCATCATGGCTCCATAGATCTAAAAAAAAAAAATTATCAAGGAGAGCCGATCTCTTATCCATCTATTTGACTCCTGTTTCTTTGCTCGGTGGTCCTCTCGGTGTGGTCTTCTAGACGAGCAATGCGACATCTCCCTAGCAAGGATTCGTGGCTGATGGTAGGGATTCCAGTAGCGGTGGGGTTATCAACCTTCTAAGAAAGGTTCCTCCAATCCCACCAGATCCATGGCTGAAGTCAAAGCCAACTTGGCGTCCCTGCAAGGCGCTCCCAAGAGCGAGCGATGAACAGGGTGGGGAGCGAGCGACGAATAAAACCGCAGTCAGTTTCTCGATACATCTTGAAGGCATCCCCTTCCCTATCAAAACCTGAGTATGAGTTGGAATCCTCTTCGCTCGAAGAATCTTGCCTCCACCTTAATTTGCTAGAACACGGGCCTCAATCCTCTCCCGGCCACCACAGAGTATTGCCTCCTCGAATCAAATGAAGCAAGAGATGATCTCGACTTACTGACATAGGCTTCCACCAGATTACGACGGTCTGACGTGAGCTTCCTCATATCGAGGGCTAGTGCCGGAAAGATGGGATTTTTCTAGGGATGGATCGGATGACTGCAGTCTTCCCACCTTGTTTGTGAGCCATTTCAGAAATAGTGCTTGGGGTTTTTTGGAGACAGCGGCTTACGAAAACCCTAGAAGAGATGGTCATTGCTTTGATCTGATCGGGAATTGCTTCACAATAACAAAAAAAGAAAAGAAGAAAATAAAAACTTCTGGTGTTATTCATGGCAAGCTTAAATAATATGGGTATGACTATAAATCAATATTCTATTCCTATCTTTGATGAAGAAAATTATGATTACTGGAGCATCAAACTAAAGACCCTTTTCATTTCGTAAGAGATTTGGGATTTAGTAGAGAATTGGAGTCATATGGTTAACCAATTTATTTAATAGGATTATAGCAACTAAAAGAATACCGGATGATTAAAGAAAAAGTATATTAATACCCATATATAAAAATAAAGAAGATATTCAAAACTATAAAAATCATAGAGGAATTAAGCTAATGAGTCATACAATGAAATTATAGGAGAGAGTAATAGAAAATTAAATAAGAGCTAAAACTTTGGTATCAAATAATCAATTTGGATTTATGCCAGATGATCGACCATGGAAGCTATTTATTTATTAAAAAGATTGATGGAGAGATATAAGAAAAAGAAAAAAGATCTTCATATGGTTTTTATTAATTTAGAGAAAGCATATGATAGAGTACCTAGAGAAATAATATGGTAAGTTTTAAATGAAAAAAAAAGTTACTAAAAGGTACATATATAGAATTGATAAAAGATATGTATGATAGAGCAATAACTATTGTTAAAATAATAATAGGAGAAACTAGTGAGTTTTCAATTACTATAGATTTACATTAAGGATCTCCTTTAAGTCCGTATCTTTTTATATTAGTTATGGATGAATTAACCAAACATATTCAAAATGATATCCCATGGTGCATGTTATTTGCAGGTAATATAATGTTAATTGATGAAACTAAATCTGAAGTAAATTCTAAGCTAGAGATTTAGAGAGAGACTTTATAATCTAAAGGTTTTAAGATTAGTAGAACTAAAATTGAATACATGAAATATAATTTTAGTGGGAGTAGAAATACAAATAAAGAAATGGTGAAGATTGCAAGCTAAGAGATATCAAGGAGTAAAAAATTTAGGTATTTAGGATCAATTATCCAGCAAGAAGATGAAATACATGAAGATGTGAATCATAGAGTTAAAGCAGGATGGATTAAGTGAAGGAGTGCTTCGGTAGTATTATATGATTGGTGCATCCCATTAAAATTAAAAGAAAAATTCTATAAAATCGCTATTAGGCCAGCTATGCTATATGAAACAGAGTGTTGGGCAATATTGAAATAACATATGATAAATTAAGTGTATGTTAAGATGGATATGTGGTAAACTTTAAAAGATAGAATTATAAATAAACATATAAGAGAAATGATAGAAGTTGCCCCAATTGAAGATAAAATAAGAAAAAATCGATTGTGGTGGTTTGGACATATACAATATAGGCCTTTAGATACCTCAGTTAGAAAGAGTGATCTTTTAACAATCTATGGTAAGGATAGAGGTAGAGGTAGACCTAAACTAATATGAACAAAAATAATTAAAAAAGATATAACTATTTATAATTTAAATATCGATGTGTTCCTGAATAGAGCAGAGTGGAGGAAGTAGATTCATGTGGCCAATCCCATGTAATTGGAAAAAGGCTTAAATGAGTTGAGTCGTGTATGTAGGGACAACGGCTGGTCCTTTTTATAGTATTAAGAAATTCTATACTTGTGACTATATGGGTGGTATTATAAATAAAGAGAAGTCTAAGGGTATAAGAAAATAATATGAGGGGGTTAAAAGCGTGAATGGAGTACTTGAACAGATAAGATTGAATGATGTCAAAAGTCCAAAAATATAAAGAAATGGTGTGAGTAACTGACAGCTTGAATATATAAGATTGAGTTTAATTTTTAAAAAATTATTAAAAAAATTTTAATCAAACCCGAAAAGAGAGGGATAAGAAAGAGTTAGAGCTATGGAGGAAGAATACAATAATTAACCAAGCCCGGCTCACTTCAAAGTTATCCACTGGCAATTAAATATCCAAAATGAATTAGCTGTGGGCAGAGTTTATCTGGTTTTCAGGTAATTACATTTCCTTTTGTTGTGAATCTTTAAGAGTATCATTGTATTGAAAGGTATAGAGGGGGAAAAAAAAAGAAGAGAAAATTGAGTTCATGAGGTCAACAGTCACAAATCCTTGGAATTATCGCCCCTTTTTTCGTTTAATAAATAATTTCAAGCATTTAAAAGCAAAGATATCATAGCCTAACGATTCAAGCAATTTGCTTAAATGAATGTTACCTTTATGTCCGATGCTCTGAACTTATCCAAATCATCCCTCTGGAATTCGATCCAAATCCACGGTCTTAAAACTGCGTTTAGACTGTGGACAAAATTTGTTGCAAATACGGCTGAGATGGGGTGGCGTAATTGTAACCTTCTAAAGTTCAGGTGTCAGTAAACCCGAAAGCAGACAGTGCAAAAAATAATGCACGTTTAAACACACTTCACGTTTAAACCCTGAGCATTAACTGGAATTTACTCTCTCTCTCTTTCCAATCTCATGAGTGCCAGATTCATGCTCCTAATCTTTAATGGTGATTATTTTCCTCCTTCTCGACCCTCCGAATCCTCTCTCTATATATATATGGAATCCAGATAGAAGAAAAATGCACGCAGAAGCAAAAGAAAGATGTCGCTCTTCTTCGGGAGGTTCTAACACTCCTTCCAACTTCGCATCCAATCTCCTTCCGACTCCTACTGGTGAGATGGAGTGCTTGAGCTCCATTCTGACTTTCTTAGTGATGATTGGATTGTCATTGAGAGGACAAGAAGAATGGGAACGACCGCGGGGCGGACGGACAAGGCATATCTAATCCTTTCTTTTTCTTCCAATAATACATACATACATATATTGTTCTAAATAATATAGCGTCTTTGTTTGGAATGAAGTAGTTTCTGTTGTCTATGTTTTCTATATATCCCTGTAATAAGAATGGTCATGGTAGTGCATCCTCCTTTTTCATAGCTTTTGTTCTTCAGGTTGGGTGTAGGCGTTTGTTTTAAAAGCATGACTGCCTCATTGGAGTGCATCATTTCAATCACTTGCAGCCTTGAATGTGCTTGTTTGCGTCAAACTGAACCATAGATATCCAGAAGTCGATGTTTACAAAGGTCCCAGACTTGCCACCATGACTCTTTTCCGGGGTGGCAAGGTCTACTTTCACAAACTATCCGAACTGGGTGTACCATACTTGGTTATGTACGTAACACAACCTGGGCCAGATCTAACTTAATACAACCTGATTGGACCTGGCACGACCCAACCGGCCATTCTGTTTAGACCCATATGGTGGCAGCTCAACTTCAATTTAACAACTACAGAATAGTAGACTGGCGTACAGTTTAGTTCTATAAACTTGCTTTAAGATGAATGTTTGCTTTTGAGACTATTATTGCTTCCTAGATAAATGAAAAAGGAAAGCTTTGTTGTGTGTTGTATAAAAGAGGTTGTGGTTTTGTGTTGTAGTATTATATCCATAGGTCTACTGGTCGGAAGCTGCGGTAATTGGAACAAGTTCGTTGCTATTTGAAAACGGAAAAAGGCCGGGGATTCGGATGTCACTGAAGCCGAGGCGAGTTCTTAATTTCTATGACCTGTTTGCATTATCTTTAGCATGTGCAACTAATTCTCTCAAGCTATTATCCTATTTCATATAGAGCACTAGGCCTGCTAAGAAGTCAACAAAGAAAAATTCTTCGAAGAAACAAGAAGCCAAGGTGAATTCTAAATTTCTGTTACCTGCTTGTGTTATTTTAGCATATGCAGCTATTTCTCTCAAGCAATTGTCTTAATCCATACAGAGCATTGTGCCTGCTAAGAGGTTCAAGAAGGAAGTTTCTTCAAAAAAACATGAAGCCAAGGTGAGTTCTCAATTTCTATGACTTGCTTACATTACTTTAGCATGTGCAATTATTTCTCTCTGGGCCTGCTAAGAGGGTCAAGGGGGAAGGTTTTCAAAGAAACATGAATCCAAGGTGAGTTCTAAATTCCTATGACCTACTTGCATTATTTTAGCACATGCATCTTTTTCTCAATTAAATTTCAATGAGGTTGTTTGCTTCAGGCCTAGATTTGTCATCACAATTTGCTCCAATGTTGATGAATTGAATTTGCTTGGGCCAGGATGTATAATTTAACATCACCATTTTTTTAAAATAATGACAAGTTTGTTGATGAACAAGTCTGGATTCATCCAGCATTATTGTGTTCCCTTGAATAAATTAATTTTAATTGCTAAATTATTTCTAGTGCTATGTTTTATTTTATTTTTTGTTTTTAGTCTATGTTGAGCTTATACAAAGTTGGGCCTATTTTTGTTATGATATGATGTATAAACCTATACAGGGTATGGTAGCCTCACATATAAAGGGGCATTATATTTAAAATGCCATAGAACCAAAAATAATGAAGTGTGTGTGATGATGAAACTCTAAATCTATTTTTTTTCTTGACAAAATACCTTTCCTCTCTAATTTTTATCCAGATTTATCTTTCAAAAATATTCTGTGTTGAAAACAATTCTAACAAAAGTTGGTATCAGAGCGAGCCTAGTTCTTGAGATCTATAGATCGAGAAGTGCACAGGCAGTCTAGAATCATTATTTTGAAGTACCATGTTGATCTAAATCACATTAGGCACGTTATTGGTTGTTTTAAGACTGGCATACAGTTTAGTTCTATAAACTTGCTTTAAGATGAATGTTTGCTTTTGAGACTATTATTGCTTCCTAGATAAATGAAAAACAGGAAAGCTTTGTTGTGTGTTGTATAAAAGAGGTTGTGGTTTTGTGTTGTAGTATTATATCCATAGGTCTACTGGTCGGAAGCTGCGGTAATTGGAACAAGTTCGTTGCTATTTGAAAACGGAAAAAGGCCGGGGATTCGGATGTCACTGAAGCCGAGGCGAGTTCTTAATTTCTATGACCTGTTTGCATTATCTTTAGCATGTGCAACTAATTCTCTCAAGCTATTATCCTATTTCATATAGAGCACTACGCCTGCTAAGAAGTCAACAAAGAAAAGTTCTTTGAAGAAACATGAAGTCAAGGTGAATTCTAAATTTCTGTGACCTACTTGCATTATTTTAGCATATGCAGCTATTTCTCTCAAGCAATTGCCTTATTCCATACAGAGCACTAGTGTGCCTGCTAAGAGATCCAAGAAGGAAGCTTCTTCAAAAAAACATAAAGCCAAGGTGAGTTCTCAATTTCTATGACTTGCTTACATTACTTTAGCATGTGCAATTATTTCTCTCGAGCTATTGCGTTATTTCATATAGAACACTGGGCCTGCTAAGAGAGTCAAGGGGGAAGATTTTTTAAAGAAACATGAAGCCAAGGTGAGTTCTAAATTCCTATGACCTACTTGCATTATTTTAGCATATGCATCTATTTCTCAATTAAATTTCAATGAGGTTGTTTGCTTCAGGCCTAGATTTGTCATCACAATTTGCTCCAATGTTAATGAATTGAATTTGCTTGGGCCAGGATGTATAATTTAACACCACCATTTATTTTAAATAATGACAAATTTGTTGATGAACAAGTCTGGATTCATCCAGCATTATTGTTTCCCTTGAATAAAGTAATTTTAATTGCCAAATTATTTCTAATTAATAGAATTGTAATCATGCTAAATTCTAAGTAGTGTCAGATCTTTACATCAATATTAATAGTATTTTGTGACAACGTTCCGTCACTAAAATTATTCCTTTTAGCTTGAAATAAAAATTATGTGAAAAGTCAAACACAATGAGAATAATTATAATATTTTTCAGATTTCTTTTTTTTTTTCTTCCTCTTTTAAGTATTAAAATGAGAACAAAATTTTAATTTTGACTGCAATGCATGGCTCTCATGCGTTGATTATTTTGTTCAATGAAGCATCATTGAAAATGAAGGTTGTGTTTATTATACTTTTTTATTTTTTAAGTTTTTTTTGATATTTTAAAATTTTATTTGGTAGGCAATAAAAATATTTTTTATTTCTTATTTTCATGATAAATAATGTCTTTAAAAAATAAAGAAAATTTATAATATAATATTATATAATAATATAAATTAAATAAGTTGTCTTGGTTCTCCAACAAGTTACTTTTAAAAATAAAAAGTAAAAATAATTTAATCATACATTTTTTATGATAAATTCAAGTTCTTTATTTTTTTATTTATTTTATTTAAAAAAAGGTAAAATATATTTAAATTGTTTTTCTAATTTTTTTCTCATTTTACAGTTGTGTTGTTTATAAAAAAATTATTTTTATTTTTATTTTTATTGATTAAATGTGTTTTCGTATGTATTTTTTATGAAAATAAAAATAAAAAATAAAACTATTTATCCTGAGAAACTAAACATGCCCAAAGATTTTCTTGTCATTGTATCCACGTACGTCGCATGATATCCCTCGTCCCCCGTCCGCCAAAGTCTAATTAATCATATCGCGCGTGGTGATAATGATTGCAAGAAAAATCGATTTAGCCATCGCGAATTGGCGATGGAGACGGCTCCCAGCCGAGTGTTGTCGATGGCTTCAGTCATCCTTTCAGCTGGGGCATGCAGTGGCGAACAACTCTCGAGGACTTTTAGTCTGCACCTCCTTGTGATTTGATAGTTCTATGATCCCGAGGTCAGGAGGAGTACATGCTAGATCAGTCTAGTGGAGCTGATTGTAAGTAGCCCATGATAATTCTTAATATTATAACAATTTATGATATTGTAATAGCCTTCATGATCATTTCAAATGCTTCTCTTTATATTGAATAAAGATAAAATAATTCTTAATATTTTATTAATCATGGTTATTATGACAGCTTAGGACATCACAATGGCCATCATGACTAATATTATCATTACTTCTATCCCGAGTAAATATATAATGGCTATTAATATTTTTTTATTAACCTTGGTTATCATAACAACTTACAACGTTGCAATGGCAATATTGCCAAGTAAATATGTAACGATTATTTATATTGCAATTATTCACTATGATTATTATAATAGTTTATGACAATGTAGTAGCCTCTATGATCATTTCAATTGCTTCTCTCTACATTTAAACATGTAATTATCCTTGACTTTTTATTAATCATGGTTATTATAATAGTTTACAACATTGCAATGGTTATCATGATTAGTACTACTATTCCCTCTCAATTGAGTAAATATGTAATGGCCATTTATAATATTGTAATTATTAATTATGATTATTATAATAATTAAGTAATAACCTTCATGATCATTTCAAATGCTTTTCTCGATATTTAGTAAATATACATTGGTTCTTGATATTTTTTATTAACCATGGTTATTATAATGGTTTACAACATTGCAATGGCCATCATCATTAGTATTACTATTCCTCCTATGCTAAGTAAACATGGAACCACTATTTAATTGTAATTATTAATGATGATTATCATAACAATTTAAGACATTGTAATAGCTTTCATGATCATTTCAAATGCTTCTATGTTCAATAAATATACAATTGTTCATGATATTTTTGCCATCATGATTAGTATTATTAGTCCCTTTATGTTAAGAAAATATGTAATGACTATTTATATTGTAATTATTATCTATGATCATTAAAGCATTTTATGACATTGCAATAGCCTTAATAATCATTCCAAATGCCTCTCCCTATGTTGAGTAAATTTATAATAATTATTTATATAATAGTTGTTATGCAATTAAATTAATAACTGCTATTGATATTTTTAGTATTCATTCAACTAAGATATTTTTATTGAATTCAAATCTTTCGTATCAACTCAAATATCTTTATTTTTTTATAAATAGTAACAAATTATATGGTGCTCTTGTGCTTCTATTACCATCTATTTTGTTTGTAATAAATGTAACAACTATTTTAACAACTAATACATAAAATAATGCGCGTTTAAACACACTTCACGTTAAACACTGAGCATTAACTAGAATTTACTGTCTCTCTCTTTCCATTCTCATCGAGTGCCAGATTCATGCTCCTAATCTTAAATGGTGATTATTTCCCTCCTTCTCGAACCTCCGAATTCTCTCTATATATCGAATCAAGATAGAAGAAAAATAAACGCAGAAACAAAAGAAAGATGTCGCTCCCCTCCGGGAGGTTCTCATTGTTGGGCCTGGTGTGGTGCTATCAAGGCCCAGGTGGGCTAACTTGTATTGGGCTGGGTTTGAGTCCAAGGGTTGAGATTAAATCAAGTCACGGGTGTACACGGGCTTGGGGATTAGTTTAATCTCATTGGTTTAGTCCATGGGAGTTTTTTTTTGAGTCTGGGCCTGGCCCACTTCGTGGATGTATTTAAACCCTAGTCTCTAGGGTTTGGATGGAAGAGAGAACAGATTCTTTTCTCCCAAAAATTCCCTTCTCTCATCATAGGGCGGCAGCCCTTTCTTTCTCCTCCCATCTTCCTCCTTTTCAAGAAGTAAACCTAACAGGATTAGAAATCCTTAATTCTAGTTCTTGTTGAACGGGGAATCCCATTGCTATTCATCAAGGTCTAAACCTAACAGGATTAGAAATCCTTAGTTCTAGTTCTTGTTCAACGGGGAATCCCATTGCTATTCATCAAGGTCTAAACCCTAACAAGTGGTATCAGAGCCTGGTTCAAGGAGTAATCTGGAGGCCTTCAAGGAGTTGAAATAATTTCAACAGAATCTCGTCAAGGTACTTCTCTATTTTATAAAATTTATTTTTGTGCTATTTTTGAAATTGGCCATGGGGAGTAGCATAAAAATAGAGGTTGAGAAGTTTGATGGGAAGGGAAGTTTCTCCATGTGGAAAGTCCGGGTAGAGGACCTCCTTGTGCAGCAGGGTTTAGATTTGGCTTTGGAGGAAAGGCCAGATGGGATGACAGACAAGCAGTGGATTTCATTGGAGAAGAAGACATGTTCAATGATCAGGGGCTGTCTGGCGGATTCAGTCCTCTATTCAGTGCTGGAGGAGAAGACCCCGAAGGGACTCTGGACGAAGTTGCACACCCTCTATATGGGAAAGAATATGTGCAACAAGTTGATGTTGAAGAAGCGCCTCTACAGCCTTCGGATGTCAGAAGGTGGAGATGTGCTGGGTCACATCCAGATATTCGACCAGATGAGCAATGAACTTCTGAATGTCGGGGTCAAGATGGAGGAAGAAGATAAAGCACTTCTGCTTTTATGTTCAATGCCCACGTCTTATGACTCATTGGTCACAACACTGCTCTATGGGAAGGAGACATTAATTTATGAAGATATTGTCTCGGTGCTTCGGACGAATGAGCAGAGGGAGAAGATGACCAAGGAAGCTGTTCCCCAGGAGGGTCTATCAGTTGGGGAAAGGACAGGCAGAGGTAGGGGCAGGGACAGAAGTAAGTCTGGAGGACGATCAAAGTCCAGGAAAGGCAAGAGAGAGCTGAAGTGCTATAAGTGTGGAGAGGTAGGACATTTTAAGAAGAATTGTCCTAAGTGGAAAAATCAGAAGGGAGAAAAAGGAGGATCTGAGTCTGTGAGTACAGTTGCAGATCAGGAGGTGGAGGATGATCTCTTGGTTGTATCAGATGATCACAGGCACAGCACAGAGATGTGGACCTTGGATTCAGCCTGTTCTCATCATTACACTCCCAACCGGTCGTGGTTCAGTACTTACACAGAGGTTGAGGAGGGGAATGTGACTCTTGGAGATAATCACCCTTGCAAGGTGGCAGGTATTGGCACAGTGAGGGTGAGGATGTTTGATGGTATGGTGCGCACTCTTACCAGTGTGAAGCATGTTCCAGAACTCAAGAAGAATCTGGTATCACTGGGGTACTTGGAGCGGACTGGATACAGCTTCAGCAGTCGTGCCAGGAGTGGAGTTCTGAACATCTCCAATGGAGCCATGGTGGTGATGAGAGGGAGGAGGCTGGAAAATAATCTATACAAGATGGAGGGCTCTGTGATGACTGTGAAATCTGAGGTGGCAGCTGTGGAGCAAGATCCCCGGGATGTGTACAGGATGTGGCATTACCGCCTGGGCCACATGGGAGACAAGGGGATGAAAGAACTGAGCAAGAGAGGTCTGCTTCCAGACTTGAGTAGCGGAGATATGGAGATCTGTGAGCCTTGTCAGATGGGAAAGCAGAGGAGAGTACAGTTCTCAGTCAGCACAGCTAGGAGTGCTGAACCCCTGGAGTTAGTACACACAGATGTCTGGGGACCAGCCCCAGTTTCTGCAAGGAATGGGGCCAGATACTTTATGACCCTGATAGATGATTTCTCAAGGAAGCTGTGGATCTACTTTATGAAGGAGAAATCAGAGGTCTTCACCAAGTTCAAAATCTGGAAGGCTGAGGTGGAGAAGGAGCAGGGTAAAAGTGTGAAGTGTCTGAGGTCTGATAATGGCGGGGAATACACCAGCAGGGAGTTCCAGATTTTTTGTGAGGAGTGGGGCATCAGAAGGCACTTCTCGGTGATGGGAACTCCTCAACAGAATGGGGTGGCTGAGAGGATGAACAGAACACTATTGGAAAAGGCAAGATGCTTAAGGCTGCAGGCAGGGCTTCCAAAGATGTTCTGGGTTGACGCAGTAGATGCAGCTAGCTACTTGGTCAATCGGTCACCGCACACCAGGTTAGATGGAGACATTCCAGAGGAGATATGGTCTGGAAGGAAGACAAGCCTAAACCATCTAAGGGTGTTTGGATGCACAGCATATGTGCATGTTGGAGCTGGGGAGCGGAGTAAGTTGGATGCCAGGTCTAAGAAGATGGTGTTCCTAGGCTACCCGCGAGGAGTCAAGGGGTATCGGCTATGGGACCCCTTGGAGAAGAAGGTTGTCATCAGCAGAGATGTAACCTTTGATGAGAGCTCAATCCTCCAGAACAGAAGTGGCATGGATGCACAGCAGGGACTACAGGAGGTAGAACACGGTAACACTAGTCAGACAACCTCCTATACAGTTGTGCCATTTGCTAGTGGACCAGGAGGATTTGAGATTCAGGTGGAGAGGACTGACAGAGGGGGTAGAAGCCAGGGAGTTCAGCAGGATGCAGCTGGACAGGGGACTGATACTGGGATCGCACAGCAAAGGCCCAGGAGGAACGTGCGACCACCAGTTCGATACGGCTTTGAGGATTCGTTGTCATATGCCCTGGTGACAGCGAATGGAGACCCTTTCACCTATGAGGAGGCTATGGAAAGTCAGGATAGAGATAGGTGGATCCATGCTATGGCAGAGGAAATGCAGTCTCTTCACAGCAATAATACGTGGCAGGTGGTCCAGCTGCCACAAGGAAAGAAACCCATTGGTTGTAAATGGGTTTATCAGCGCAAGGAAGGAGCTTCAGAACAAGAGGGTATCAGGTATAAGGCAAGACTAGTGGCCAAAGGATACTCTCAGAAAGAAGGCATCGATTATGGTGAGATATTTTCTCCAGTTGTCAGGCACACTTCCATCAGACTATTATTGAGTATTGTAGCAGCTCAGGACTTGGAGCTGGAGCAGATGGATGTGAAGACAGCATTCCTCCATGGTCATTTGGAGGAGAGCATCTACATGGAGCAGCCACCAGGGTTTAGAGAACCAAGATCAGATGGGAAAGTCTGTTTGCTGAAGAAATCTCTGTATGGGCTGAAGCAGTCGCCGAGGCAGTGGTACAAGAGATTTGACACTTATGTTAGGAGCATTGGACTTTCAGGTGTGAGTATGATTCTTGTGTGTATGTTAAATCTCTGGATGATGGGTCTAGGATGTACTTACTCTTGTATGTAGATGACATGCTGATAGCATGCAAGAGTGAGAAGGCTGTACAGGAACTGAAGATAGCTTTGTCTCGGGAGTTTGAGATGAAGGATCTGGGGCCAGCCAGGAAGATCCTAGGGATGGAAATCATCAGAGATAGATCCAAGGTGTGCTGCATCTGAGTCAGGGTGGCTACATTAAAAGATTCTGGAGCGATATGGGATGAAGGATGCCAAACCGACAGCACTACCTTTGGCAGCACATTTTTCCTTATCGAAGACCATGTCACCACAGACTGAGGTGGAGGCTCAGGAGATGGAGAAGGTACCATATGCTTCTGGTGTTGGGAGCCTTATGTATGCCATGGTATGTTGTAGGCCAGACATAGCCCATGCAGTGAGCCAGGTGAGCAGGTTCATGGCGCAGCCTGGTAGGGAGCACTGGCGAGCACTGAAGGGAATCTTCAGGTACTTGGTAGGTACAGTTGGGGTTGGTATTTGCTATGGACAGCAAGAAGATGCTGAGAGATCCAACTTATCCAAGGAGGCTCGTGGGCAGTTATATGGGTATGTGGATGCAGACTTTGGTGGAGATGTGGACACTAGGAGATCCACAACAGGCTTTGTGTTCAGCCTGTTTGGTGGTCCAGTATCGTGGAGATCATGTCTGCAGCCCATCACAGCCTTATCTACCACGGAGGCAGAATACATAGGTATCACAGAGGCAGCAAAGGAAGCTCTTTGGCTGAAGGGCTTGATGCTGGAGATGGGACTTGATCAGAAGGTTGTCCAGGTGCATAGTGACAGCCAGAGTGCTCTGATGCTTGCGCAGAATGCAGTCTATCATGCCAGGACGAAGCACATTGACCTCAGATACCACAGGATCAGAGAGCTGGTGGAAGATGGTGAGGTGGAGCTGGTGAAGGTATACACCAAAGAAAATCCAGCAGATGCACTGACTAAGGTTCTTCCACGGGACAGTTTTCAAAAGTGTATTTCGTTGTTAAAGCTGATGGACACAGTGGACGTGCTGAGGCCTTGAAAGCACCAAGGTGGAGATTGTTGGGCCTGGTGTGGTGCTATCAAGGCCCAGGTGGGCTAACTTGTATTGGGCTGGGTTTGAGTCCAAGGGTTGAGATTAAATCAAGTCACGGGTGTACACGGGCTTGGGGATTAGTTTAATCTCATTGGTTTAGTCCATGGGAGTTTTTTGTTGAGTCTGGGCCTGGCCCACTTCGTGGATGTATTTAAACTCTAGTCTCTAGGGTTTGGATGGAATAGAGAACAGATTCTTTTCTCCCAAAAATTCCCTTCTCTCATCATAGGGCGGCAGCCCTTTCTTTCTCCTCCCCATCTTCCTCCTTTTCAAGAAGTAAACCTAACAGGATTAGAAATCCTTAATTCTAGTTCTTGTTGAACGGGGAATCCCATTGCTATTCATCAAGGTCTAAACCTAACAGGATTAGAAATCCTTAGTTCTAGTTCTTGTTCAACGGGGAATCCCATTGCTATTCATCAAGGTCTAAACCCTAACACTCATCCGCTAACACTCCGTCCAACTTCGCATCCAATCTCCTTCCGACTCCTACTGGTAAGATGGAGTACTTGTGGTCCATCCTGCCCAGGCCACCGAAAAAGCGTGCATCGGCGCTCAGCCTCTCTGAAGCTGAGGATGCGAACGCGTTTATGGACGCTGTGCTGGGTGAGGGCGATGGCAAGAGAGAAAAACCAATGGAGGCTGCTGATTCTGGCAACGAGTGGTGGCTGGGTCCAGCGAAGACGACGGATGGTGCAAATAGAAAGAGGAGGAGGAAGAGTTCGACTCCGAGGATATTTAGAGCGCCGCCGGCGGCCGTTGCTGCTCCCCCCGCGCCAGCGAGGGTGGAAGCGCTGCCTGTTGCACCGGCGCGGCTGGCAATAGAAGCCCTGCTGGTTGTACCGGTGTATCTGGCACCTGATGACCGGCTGGCTGAGAGACCTGACTTTCTTAGTGATGATTGGATTGTCATTGAGAGGACAAGAGGATTGGGAAGGACCGCTGGGCGGAAGGACAAGGTAAATCTAATCCCTTCCTTTTCTTCCAATAATACATACATACATGCATGCATGCATGCATGCATACATAGATACATACATATATCCCTGTAATAAGAATGCCCATGGTAGTGCATCCTCCTTTTTCATAGCTTTTGTGTTCTTCAGGTTGGGTGTAGGTGTTTGTTTTAAAAGCATGACTGCCTCTTTGGAGTGCATCAGTGCGATCACTTGCAGCCTTGCATATGCTTGTTTGCGTCAAACTGAACCATAGATATTCAGAAGTCGATGTTTAATTACAAAGGTCCCAGACTAGCCACCATGGCATGGTCTACTTTCACAAACTATCCGAACTGGGTGTACCATACTTGGTTACGTAACACAACCTGGCCCAGATCTAACTTAATACAACCTGATTGGACCTGGCATGTTAAACAATTTGGGTTGGATCCGCCATAACAGGTCAAACCTGACCCGGAATCATCCACTTACCCGATGGTTATTTGGGTAGTGGGTGGTTGTGGTTCTCAGTTATGAGAACGAGGGGCTCGGTTATGAGAACGGGTGGATCGACAGTTGTTTTTTAATTCAAAATAAATATACGACTCTTCCTCTTAAAAACGAGATTAAGGAGAGATCTTGAAATCAGAAAATAAGAAGATCACTGTGGCATTTAATTTGTGAAATCAAAGGGTGGTTCGACTCGTAATCACACTTGGATCAGACAAGATCGTAGGAGAAAGAGAGTAAATATGATCCACTTTATCAAACCATGTTTGATTTCGAATTGTTATCTTATCTTTAACATGGCACGACCCAACCCATTCGGTTTAGACCCATATGGTGGCAGCTCAACTTCAATTTAACAACTACAGGATAGTAGACTCTTGTACAGTTTAGTTCTATAAACTTGCTTTTAAGATGAACGTTTGCTTTTGAGACTGCAAGTTACTGAGTTTTGTACTATTATTGCTTCCTAGATAAATGAAAAACAGGCAAGCTTTGTTGTGTGTTGTATAAAAGAGGTTGTGGTTTTGTGTTGTAGTATTATATCCAGAGGTCTACTAGTCGGAAGCTGCGGTCATTGGAACAAGTTCGTTGCTATTTGAAAACAGGAAGTGCAAAGAAGCCCAGAAAAACTGCGGAAAAAGGAGATTCGGATGTTGCTGAAGCCAAGGTGAGTTCTTAATTTCTATGACCTGTTTGCATTATGTTTAGTAAACGCAACTAATTCTCTCAAGCTATTATCCTATTTCATATAGAGCACTACGCCTGCTAAGACGTCAAAGAAGAAAAATTCTTCGAAGAAACATGAAGTCAAGGTGAATTCTAAATTTCTATGACCTGCTTGCGTTACTTTAGCATATGCAGCTATTTCTCTCAAGCAATTGCCTTATTCCATACAGAGCACTGTGCCTGCTAAGAGGTCCAAGGAGGAAGATTTTCAAAAAAACATGAAGCCAAGGTGAGTTCTCAATTTCTCTGACTTGCTTACATTACTTTAGCATGTGCAACTATTTCTCTCGATCTATTGTGTTACTTCATATAGAGCACTAGGCCTGCTAAGAGGTTCAAGGGGAAGGTTTTTCAAAGAAACATGAAGCCAAGGTGAGTTCTAAATACCTATGACTTGTTTGCATTACTTTAATTAGCAGCTATTTCTCTCAAACTATTGTCTTAGATGAGTTGAGTTGAGTTTAGTTTAGTTCTCTCGAACTATTGTCTTATTTCATGTAGAGCACTGTGCCTGCTAAGAGGTCCAAGGAGAAAGGTTCTTTAAAGAAACGTGAAGCCTAGGTGAGTTCTAAATTCCTATGACCTACTTGCATTATTTTAGCATATGCAACTTGTTGCTGCTGAAATCTGTCCTCCGACTTGAGCGCGATCGGGCTCCCTTCTGGGTGGACCTGCAAAACAGTCATTACGCGGGAGGCATTGGGGGTGGCCCTCCGAGGAAGACTCTCCGACGCTCAAGTTAGCGGGGATCGGCAACCAACAAACAAGAGGAGAAGGCTCTCGCTAAAGAGTCTCTCCAAGGGTGGCTTTTGAGAGCTCTGAGCAGAGCGCTAATGGCGAAAAATAGGGAAAGTCAAGGCAGAAAGATAGTGTGCCAGTGAGCAAGTGCGCATACATGAGGAGTCAGCAGATGACTCTATTTATAGAGGATCACCTGATTCCCTGGGGGCGTTGTGGGTTCAAAAGTCGTTAGAATTTGAATCCAGTTTGTTATGAGGTTAGTAAGATTCGCATCTTGTTGGTTAGAGGATCGATGGCTGGGAGAGCTGGTTGACGTCTCGAGATTTAGCGGGTTTATAGGCTCCAGGGCTCTAGGCCACTCTCACGGGTCCTAGGCCACTCTCAGATATGATTTCTGTTTGGAATCTTACGGATTTGAACTCTCCCGCACCGAATTCCGCAGAGGTCCTTGAGTGCCCAGGTCTAGCCGAGGCATAATGATGACTCGGCTGATGAGGTACAGTCGGATAGCTCGACTGGGACCGAGAGAGACGATATAGCTTGGGTGAGGCCGAGGGATGATATAGCTCGGCTGAGGCCGAGGGATGATATAGCTCGGCTGAAACCGAGAGATGATATAGCTCGACTGAGGCCGAGAGATGATATAGCTCGGCTGAAGCCGAGAGATGTGATGCACGCCTTAGGAATCCTTGGCTCGGTGGGGGGCTAAGGCGCCTCGGTCCACTGAGGTTGACTTGTCTCTAGCGGTATTGTTCAGCACATGGAAGTTAGGGTTGATCCTAGCCCCCTTTCATGATTATTTATGCAATGGCAATTTTACTCCTCAACACATGCCTCCCACTCCCTAGTTCGAAGCGTAGGTTCGGACATAGGGAGTATAACTCCGGATGACATGATTTGAGTGGGTTTGGATTTGACAGCCTATATAATGGTGCTCTAATTAGCGCCGCGTGGCCATCTTGCTTTTACGGAATGGAACCGTCACTTTCTAGGGGCAACGGTTGGGGGAGCGCCACGCAGCAAAGTCCAGTTTTCACGGTGTCTGCAGCAGCGGTTCCAGGTGTTTCGATCGAGATGCCTTATCTTCTTTTTGAGGCAGTTTCCTTCGGGGGGAAGCAAAGTCGAAGCAACGCTATTCCCATTCACCGCGCTCTTTCGTCTCCTCCTAGAGAAATTTGTCTCCCTATTTTCTTTGCAATCTTGCTCGGTGTTTTTTTCAGCCAGCAGAATGATGAGACCCAGCGACATGGTTTCAGAAATCACCGCTGTGGAATTGGAAGGACTCTGCCAGAAATATGGCATTTCCTCGGATATCGTTCTGCGACTGCCGAGACCCGAGCGCAGGGTTTCGCAGGAGCTGGAGCGTGGGGTCTTTCTTTATGAAGACAACCTGAAGGCAGGCCTCCGGTTTCCTCTCCATCCCCTGGTGAAGGAGATCATGAAGTTTTATAACATCTGTCCGATAATGGTGGGTCCTAATAGCTGGCGGAGTATCATCGGGTTCATCTCGATGTGTAGCCGAGTTCAGGTAACAACAACTCTATCCCTGTTCCACACTTGTTACCATCTGATGCCCGAGAGGAACTCGGAGTGGTCCTATATCGGACCACGGAAGTCATTCGAGATGATTGTAGATAAGCCATCATCCATAAAGGGATTGAAGGTCCGATTTTTTATTGCTGAAGGGAACATCGGTTCCGACTTCCCACGGGGATGGAGAAGCCCTGTTAGGGATATGGTGGCACATCCGGCCTTATCGGAATGGGAGAAGGAGGACCTAGGGGTCCTCACCAGTGGTCGAACGTTCTCAGCTATTGTTTTACTATCGAAGGAGCTCTTTGCGATGCCTGGCTTAGCCCTATCGATAGGCAGGGTAAGACACTTCCCTTTTTTTTGTTTTTCCTTTCTTTGGGGTGGATATACCCAAGTTTGACCGGTTGCTCCCCATGTCTGCAGCCAAGAAATCTGAGATGGCGGGCTGCATACAGAGGGAGTTGGGCAAGCACCCAAGAGAGACCAGCAGCGCAGAGAGGCGCAAGCCCGAGAAGAAAGTCTGTCGCTCCGAAGAGGTTGGGCGAGTCAAAGCCAGCCTGCGCTCCTCACCGCTGAAGAAAGGGGATGTGGGAGCGCCAGCGATGGAAGAAGGATTCTCTCCGCTGGGGGGAGAGGCAGTAGCCACGATGGGGAAGTACAGAGCGGAGGAGGACTCAGAGAGGGTTGCCGAGATCCCCTGTCCTCTGGTGGTGGAAATAGCAGATAGCCCGAAGGAGGCTCCGTTGGAAGTTCAGGGTGAGCCTATTGTTGAAGGGCCTCCCTCGGATGGGTTAGAGGGTGATGACGTTGGGCCAAAGGCAATGGATGTTCGGAAGGAGTTTCCTGCCGAAGGGGTTCCTCTTGAGGAGGCTAGAAGTGCTGGTGAACAAGTTGAGGCTTCGGTGGAGTCCGTGTGGGAGGTGCAGGTGCCAGCGATTGAAGAGGGGCCTTTGGGTGAAGAAGGAGGACAAGACGATGATCCTCAAGTTGAAGTTTCCCCTGTCGAAGCCTCGGGAAGATTGAGGCCGGGGCTGGCCGAGGTATCTGATGAAATGCAGGCCAGGCTTTTGCTGGAGGAGGCCAGGAGATTGAAGACTCCTCAGTCTGAGAGTGTTCGGGCTGGTTCCTCGGATGGGCTGCCTGGTGGTCTGGACTCGGCTATTGAGGAGGCATTTTTTGCCTTGATGAAGTCGGCATTACATCCAAGCGTTGGTCCCTCGATGGACGAGTTCGTAGACCTGGACCTTGTCGACGCCGCGTTTGGTCAGCGGAACATAGCGAAGGACGTTCACCTTCTCCCTGATATCGATAACTCCACCCTAATGGGGTTGGCGAGGTCCTACACCTTCCGGATGAGTTATTATTCCGAAGTATCAGGTGTTTTCCAGCAATCTTGATCATGCTTCCTTACTTTTTGTTGACCCAGATGACAACCCAAGAGGGGGGGGGGTGAATTGGGTTCTTTAAAAATTAACCTTTTAATTTTTTTGCTTGAGATGAATGAAGGCAAATGCAAAGTAAATATAAATTGCAGTGAATAAAACAGAGATAGAGAAAGAGACAATAGAACACGGCAAACACAAAAGATTTTATAGTGGTTCGGTGTATCCAACACCTACGTCCACTCCCAAGATTCACTTGGGTCCACACTATAATCACCCTAGATTACAGCAGAGTTGTTTTACAAGCTCATAACTCAAACTTGTTATTTTTTCGGGCGCACAACGAACCCAGCTGGTTTTCAAGGGCTCACCAGCACAAAAACTCTTAACCCAAGCTTAACCAAGCTTGAACTGAGGTAAGACTACCTCCTCTAGTTCAATCCCCCAGATTGAGCTAGACACAAAGAATAGAAATATTGTTTGTTTAGTTACAAGGCTCCTTAATGAGCAGATAAACAAATGTAAGAATAGAGTTTAGATAAGCCTGATTTGCAGTTGGTTGGCTTTGAGCTTTTCTTCTTTTTTTCAACTCCTTTGAAGTGTAGAACCAGGCCTCAGCTCGGATTCTTCACGGAATGTGTGTTGGAGTTGATTTGGGCTTTTCCTCTTTTCTTCGAGTGTTGAAAATCTCTTGAGATACTCTTGAATAGCACTTGGATTTTCTTCTGAAGCTTCCTTGGATATGAGCTTGAACACAGAAGGAACTTCCTTTGATTTCACACTCTTTCTTTCACTCTATTTTGAATCACAGATTTTTTTCAACTGAAGCTCTGTTTTTCTGATTTTTCTCTTCTTTTTCTTTGAAATAAATATCTCTCTATTTGTCTCTCTTTGATTTGAAAATGGCTTCTCTATTTATAGATTCTGCAAAAATATAGCCGTTAGAGACAAAGAAAAATAGTCGTTAATCAAAAATCTTACCGTTGGCGCTGAGTTGGCATCCGAAAAAATCTCGCCCAGATTTGCTGGAGTCGACTCATGCTTTTCCCGAGTCGGCTCGAGGTCGTGATACCAAAAATAGAAATGTTTAGAAAGTCAAAGGGTCGACTCACCAAAAGTAAAGTGTCAACTCCTGAAAGTCGGGGGTCGACTCATGAAACGTTGGGGTCGACTCGCAAAGTGCTCAGAAAAACACACCTCTGGTGTCTGAGCGGAGTCGACTCGCACAGTCATGGACTCGGCTCGACAGAATCGGGGGTCGACTCGTGAAATTACGTGGGTCGACTTGAGACAGATAGACATTTCTGTTCTCTGAGGGAAGTCGACTCTGAAACTCAAGAGTCGGCTCCGGAACGTATCAAAAATTAGAAAGTTTTCTGATTGACTTTAAAATCGTTCCAGATTCATTTTAAATCATTGTTTTGACTTGAATTCAATAAAATTGACATTAAGAATTAATTCAAGAAGTATTCCAAAAACTCATTGATTAATCTATGAATTATAAAATTTCTTTTTGAAAGCTTAAACATTGAGCTTAAAGTTACTTTCAAAATAATTAATGTCAAACTTTAACATTCTCATTGATTGTTCAAAATAAATTCATTGCACATGTAAATAACCATATCACATCTTTTACAGTACTCATGGCTTTTGGTAATCATCAAAATCAAAAGGATTGGGGCATATAATTTTTCAATAATCTTCCAACAATCTCTCCCTTTTTGATGATGACAAAAACATTGAGTTTATGCATGATTGATTTGTGAATTTATTTTGTTTTCATAGATAGGCTTAGGCTCCCCCTGAATGAGGTAGCTCCCCCTATGAAACTTAATCATTCAATTAATTATCTCATTGATTAATTTGATTTTCTCATATGCATATAAAATCATAAAACTATAAAACTCTCCCCCTTTTTTGTTATCAACAAAAAGGTAGAGAAGCATAAACATTCATTCATTCGTTGATAGAAAGAAATACATTGAGTAAACAAAATTGACATTTCATTTCATCAAAGAGTCTAATACATCAAAGTGTCTAATACATTGATACCAAAATGTAAAACATAACAATAACTTCAATACATAGCAAGGATTGAAAATCTAATACATTAAAAATGAGTCCTAACAATCCTAGTCAAATGATCAACTATGTTCTTCATTCCATCTGATTGGATTTTTACATAGTCTTTTAGCCTCTCATCCACAAAGGTGCAAGCAGTCAAAATTTTATCTTGTAGCTCCGCATTGCACTTAGAGTAGGTTTCGCCATCTCCGCAAATATCTTTAAGCTCTTCAAAAATGTTCTTAAGATCTCCACTTAAAGACTTTGACGAAGTGCTGAGAGTAGACTCAATTTTAGTGATTCTTTCATCCAAAGAATATAGAGTTTCCTTTAGGTTCATGAACTTATATTCAAACTCTGACTTTAATTTCTCTGACTGATCATCTAAAAGTCCTTTGAGTTGCTTTAATTGTAGTTCTGAGAAGCCAGTAGAAGAGGATGAAGCTTGATCAACTAACTGAGCGGGGGTAGGAGCAGGTGCAGAAGTAGGAGGGCTCGGAGGTGCAGGTGAGGAGTGTCTAACTGATGGACCTGGTGCCTCAGCATCCTCAACTCTATCTTCTACTAATCCTTTTCTCCCCATCTCCTGTTTCTCTTAATAAAACCCATCCGATGAATGGTGGCCAAGCTGTAAAAGTCTGTATGCCTCAGGTTTCTCATTGGCTCACTATCAAAAATAACAATCCCCTGACTCTGGAATATTTTGGTGAGGATCATACCATAGGGCAAGCTTGATTTCCTCTTTCCTCCACAGTCAGCAATATACCAAAGAATCATACTGGGAAGGTTGATTGGTTTGCCCGTAACAATAGCATCCATCACAAAAATGTCCCTTTCAGATACATAATCGAATCTTCCTATTTTGGGAAAAAGAATCCTACTACATATGTTATGAAGCAATCTTAGTTCTAGGGATAATTTGTTGGCAAAAACTTCCTCAAAACCGACAAGTTCTCGGTTAAGTAATCTAGACAGAGCAGGGCTTCGGTCTTCAAAAGAAAATGTAGCAGTTCCTGACATGGGTAGATCCAATAGTCTTGACAGAAGCTCTACAGTCACTGAGATCCTATTTCCTCTCACAGTGCTTATGAGACCATGATCTCCTCTAGACAAGTTCTTATAAAACTCCTTTACAAGAGCGTGATAAGTAGGGCAATCCAGGGAACATATCTTCTCCCAACCCATTTCTATTAACTGTCTTCCTAATAAAAATCCCTCAGCTTCAAATAGTTCAAAATCCACTTTTCTTCCCGTGATAATGATTCTATCTGCTAATCTATCTACCTGAGAAGGAGCAGTGGCTGGAGAAGCATTGGGGGTTGAAGATGATGAAGTAGAATCCGTGCTTGGAGAAGGCTCACGAACCGGACGCCTCACCGTCTTCCTCACGGCTCTCTTCCTCTTCACACCAGCCGCAGCAAGATTGGAACCTCGAGTTTTGGGTGCCATTGGTCGATTGGAAGGATTAATCAGTGATTTTGCGAATTTGGAAGGTCTGGAGATATTTTGGAGAGAGTATTTTGAGAGATTGGAAAGTTTGAAAAGAACGGCGAGTCGACTCTGCCCTAAATAAATCAACCTGGGACCACTTCGAGTCGACTCGCGCAAAGCAAGGGGTCGACTCCGGACAGTCACAGAAAACCATCCCGAAGTGGAGTCGACTCGCGCCGAGAAGAGGTCGACCCGAGAGTTTCAGCAGAAACCAGGAGTCGACTCCGATACGCACCAAGTCGGCTCCGAGACCATTTCAGAGCAAAAACATGAAATTTCTGAAATGTGTCCGGAATTTGATCATGAAAATTGATAAAATAATCATTGAATATGAATGGATCAATTAGATCTGAATTCTAGATAAGATTTCCTTAAAGATCAAGGATTTGAAAGAATTTTAGATAAAATTTCCTTAGAGGTTTCAAATTCATTCTAATGGATCACAAATCCCTAACTCTCCTCTAAGATAACAGAATCTTTCTTCACTTAAGGGTTTTGTAAATATGTCTGCTAATTGTTCTTCAGTGTTAACATAGTCAAGACAGATTTCATTATTTGCAACATGTTCTCTTATAAAATGATATCTAATTTCTATGTGTTTGGTTCTTGAATGTTGAATTGGATTCTTTGTTAGATTAATTGCACTTGTGTTATCACATCTTATAGGTGTTTTATCAAGTGTGATACCATAGTCTTCAAGTTGTCGCTTAATCCATAGGATTTGAGCACAGCAACTTCCAGCTGCTACATATTCAGCTTCAGTAGTTGATAATGCAACTGAATTTTACTTTTTGCTAAACCATGAGATTAAGTTACTTCCTAAGAACTGGCATGCACCACTTATGCTTTTTCTATCTAACTTACATCCAGCATAATCAGAATCAGTGTATGCAATCAGATTTAATGTGGAGTCTCTAGAATACCATAAACCTACATTTTTTGTTCCACTTACATATCTTAGTATTCTTTTAACAGCAATTAAATGTGATTCTTTAGGTTCAGACTGAAATCTAGCACATAAGCAAACAGCAAACATTATATCTGGTCTACTTGCAGTTAAGTAAAGTAGGGATCCGATTATACCTCGATAATATTTTTGGTCAACCTTCTTACCTTCTTCATCTTTGTTCAGCTTGCATGAAGGACTCATTGGTGTTCCGAGGGGTTTAATTGATTCCATACCAAACTTCTTTAGGATTTCTCTTGTGTACTTTGTTTGGTTGATAAAGATTCCCTCTTTGCTTTGTTTGATTTGGAGTCCAAGAAAGAAGTTGAGTTCTCCCATCATGCTCATTTCAAATTCTCCCTGCATCAACTTAGCAAACTCTTGACATAGAATATTGTTAGTAGCACCAAAAATGATATCATCAACATATATTTGAACTACTAATAAATCCTTACTTTTTCTTTTCAAAAACAGTGTTTTATCAACATTTTCTCTTATAAAATTATTTTCAATTAAGAATTTACTTAATCTATCATACCAAGCTCTAGGTGCTTGTTTCAAACCATATAATGCTTTGTGCAATTTAAAAACGTGATTTGAAAATTCGTGATCTTCAAAACCTGGTGGTTGTTCTATATACACTTCTTCATTTATAAATCTATTTAGAAATGCACTATTTACATCCATTTGAAATAAGTTAAAATTCATATGACATGCAAATGCAAGTAATAGTCTAATGGCTTCCAATCTAGCTACTGGTGCAAAGGTTTCATCAAAATCAATACCTTCTTCTTGATTATATCCTTTTGCAACTAATCTAGCTTTGTTTCTAATTACTATGCCATTTTCATCTAGTTTATTTCTGAATATCCATTTTGATCCTATAACCGAATGATTTTTAGGTCTTTCAACTAAGGTCCATACATTATTTCTTGTAAATTGATTTAATTCTTCTTGCATTGCTAACATCCAATTATTATCTTTTTCAGCTTCTTCAATAGTCTTAGGTTCAATTTGTGATACAAATGCAAGATGATTACTAATATTTCTCATAGATGATCTAGTTCTTATTCTTTGAGATGGATCACCTATAATCAATTCCTTAGGGTGACTATAAGCAAATCTCCAATCCCTAGGTAGATCTACATCATTATGATTAGCGTTAGTATCATCATCCTTAGGTGAATCATTATCTTTAGTGTCTTGATCTTGATCTAAAGATACATCAATATTTAATTTTTCAAGATCTTTCTCAATTATGTTTGTATCTTCATCATCATCAAATTTTTCAGAACGAGTAGCTAAAGATTCATCAAAAACTACATGAATTGATTCTTCAACAACTAAAGTTTTCTTGTTAAATACTCTATATGCTTTACTAGTTATTGAGTATCCTAAGAATATTCCTTCGTCAGATTTAGCATCAAATTTGCCTAAATTATTTTTACCATTATTGTGAACAAAACATTTACAACCAAATGCATGAAAATATTTAATATTGGGTTTTCTATCATGCCATAATTCATAAGGTGTTTTCTTTAAAATAGGTCTTATTAAAGCTCTATTTAGGATGTAACATGCTGTGTTAATAGCTTCCGCCCAAAAGTATTTCGGGAGTTTACTTTCACATAGCATGGTACGGGCCATGTCTTCTAGAGTCCTATTTTTCCTTTCAACTACACCATTTTGTTGTGGGGTCCTAGGTGCAGAAAAATTATGATTAATACCATTTTCATTACAAAAACTTTCAAATAAGTGATTTTCAAATTCTGTTCCATGATCACTTCTTAGAGACACTATGATAGTGTTTTTCTCATTTGTTACTTTCTTGAAGAATTTCATGAATATCGAGAAAGTCTCATCTTTGTGAGCTAAAAACATTACCCAAGTGAATCTAGAGTAATCATCTACTATCACAAGACCATATTTCTTTCCTCCTAGACTTGTGGTTCTAGTTGGTCCAAATAGGTCCATGTGAAGTAGCTCTAATGGCCTAGAAGTTGAAACAATATTTTTAGATTTAAAAGAACTTCTTGTTTGTTTTCCAAACTGACATGCATCGCATATTTTGTTATTTTCAAAATCTAATTTAGGTAAACCTTTTACTAAATCCATTCTAATTAGTTTTGAAATCAGGTGTGTGCTTGCGTGACCTAATCTTCGATGCCACAACCAACCAATCTCATTCATATTAGCATTATTTGCAACTAAGCAATGATTATTAGTAGACAATTTGTCTAAATCAATCATGTATATATTGCCATTTCTATTTCCAATAAAAACAATGCTATTATCAATGGGATTAGCTACAGTGCATAAAGAAGATTCAAATGAAACTTTAAAACCTTTGTCACATAATTAACTTATACTAATTAAATTATGCTTTAAACCATCAACATAAAGTACATTCTCAATATATGTGGAGGGAGTTATTTGAATGTTACCAAACCCCAAGATTTGGCCTTTGCCATTGTCGCCAAATGTAACAACTCCTCCTTTCTTTTCTTCAAGGGTGATGAATTCTTCTTTGTCACCCGTCATATGTCTTGAGCAGCCACTATCAAGATACCACTTTCTCTTTGATCTCTTGGCCACAAGACATTCCTGCAATGATATCAAACTTTATGTTTAGGTACCCAAGCTTTCTTGGGTCCTTCATGGTTAGTACCAACAAATATTGTTCCTTTCGGAACCCATATTTTCTTTCCTTTAACATTTAAGTTTCTATTAGGTTTTAGAATTTTACATTCATAAGATTTATGTCCTGTTTGATTACATTTAAAGCATGTAAAATTACTTTGGCCAGTACGCACAAAAATATTTTTAAGTGATTTTTATTTTCTTAAAGTGTTATATCCTAATCCGGCTTTGTCAAAAACTGGTTTTTGACTATTTAATAACATGTCTAATTTAAGTGAACTTAATGTAAACTTATCAACTATGTTTTTATGTTTTTCAACCTCATTTTTTAGTTTATCTTTTTCATTAGAGATTGATTCCTTTTCATTCATTAAAATTTCATTTTCAGATTTAAGTTTCTTAATTTCATTGTTAAGATTTTCCTTTTCTTGAATGAAAGTTAAGTTTTCATTTTTTAAAATCTTGTATTTCTTTTTCAAAACTTTGAAATCCCCAACAAGTTCATTAAAGGCATCAAAAAGTTCATCGAAAGCAAATTCATCGCAAGGGTTGTCGGAACTTACCTCATCGTTGTCGTCCGCCATAAAGCATACGTTTGCGACTTCCTTTTGTTCTTCTTCTTCGGAAGAAGATTCCTCGCTGTCACTCCATGTCGCCATATAAGCCTTCTTTTTCTTTTTGTAGGCTTTCTTCAATCTAGGACATTCATTCCTAAAGTACCCCGGTTTATTACATTCATAACAGTCAAGGGGTCTTTCTCTTTTTCTTTGTCCTTGTCCTTATTCTTATCCTTTTCTCCTTCCCACTTAGCTCCAAATTTTTTCTTGTGGAAGGGTTTCTTTCTCCTCATAAATCTTTTAAATTTCTTTGCTAAGAGAGCAGTCTCTTCATCATTATCATCATCATCATCACTGCTGCTCTCTTCTTCTTTTGCAGCTTTGAGGACAATTACTTTCTTTTTCTTTGAATCCTCCTCAACATGCTGCCTCATAGTCAGCTCATGGGTCATAAGGGATCCTAGAAGCTCCTCTAAGGGTAAAGTATTGAGGTCCTTAGCTTCTTGGATTGCAGTCATTTTTGCTTCCCATGATCTTGGTAATGACCTAAGAATTTTTCGAACAAGTTCAGAGTTAGTATATGTCTTACCAAGACTTTTCAAACCATTTACAATATCAGTGAATCTAGTGTACATGCATGCAATGGTTTCAGATTGTTCCATGCTAAACAATTCATATTTGTGAACAAGAATATTAATTTTAGATTCTTTTACTTGATTGGTACCCTCATGGGTAACCTCTAGTCTATCCCAAATCTCCTTTGCGGAATTACATGTGGAGATTCTATTGAATTCATTAGCATCTAAGGAGTAATATAAAACATTCATGGCCTTAGCATTAAGCTGTGCCATTTTCCTATCATTATCATTCCAGTCCCTTTCGGGCTTAGGAACAATAATGCCATCTATAACATGTGTGGGTGTACTAGGTCCATTGATTATAACACCCCATAGCTCATAATCAGAAGCTTGAATGAATATCCTCATTCTAGCTTTCCAATAAGAATAATTTGAGCCATTAAAAAGAGGAGGTCTATTCGTAGAATGACCTTCAGCAAATGAACCAACTTGTGTTGCCATTTGGAACTTTAGCTCTTCATCGTGTGATCAAAATCTAATGAGCACTAGCTCTGATACCAATTGTTGACCCAGATGACAACCCAAGAAGGGGAGGGATGAATTGGGTTCTTTAAAAATTAACCTTTTAATTTTTTTTGCTTGAGATGAATGAAGGCAAATGCAAAGTAAATATAAATTGCAGTGAATAAAACAGAGATAGAGAAAGAGACAATAGAACACGGCAAACACAAAAGATTTTATAGTGATTCGGTGTATCCAACACCTACGTCCACTCCCAAGATTCACTTGGGTCCACACTATAATCACCCTAGATTACAGCAGAGTTGTTTTACAAGCTCACAACTCAAACTTGTTATTTTCCCAGGCGCACAACGAACCCAGCTGGTTTTCAAGGGCTCACCAGCACAAAAACCCTTAACCCAAGCTTAACCAAGCTTGAACTGAGGTAAGACTACCTCCTCTAGTTCAATCCCCCAGATTGAGCTAGACACAAAGAATAGAAATATTGTTTGTTTAGTTACAAGGCTCCTTAATGAGCAGATAAACAAATGTAAGAATAGAGTTTAGATAAGCCTGATTTGCAGTTGGTTGGCTTTGAGATTTTCTTCTTTTCTTCAACTCCTTTGAAGTGTAGAACTAGGCCTCAGCTCGGATTCTTCATGGAATGTATGTTGGAGTTGATTTGGGCTTTTTCTCTTTTCTTCGAGTGTTGAAAATCTCTTGAGATACTCTTGAATAGCACTTGGATTTTCTTCTGAAGCTTCCTTGGATATGAGCTTGAACACAGAAGGAACTTCCTTTGATTTCACATTCTTTCTTTCACTCTATTTTGAATCACGAATTTTTTTCAACTGAAGCTCTATTTTTCTGATTTTTCTCTTCTTTTTCTTTGAAATAAATATCTCTCTATTCGTCTCTCTTTGCTTTGAAAACGGCTTCTCTATTTATAGATTCTGCAAAAATATAGCCGTTAGAGACAAAGAAAAATAGCTGTTAATCAAAAATCTTACCGTTGGCACTGAGTTGGCATCCGGAAAAATCTCGCCCAGATTTGCTGGAGTTGACTCATGCTTTTCCCGAGTCGGCTCGAGGTCGTGATACCAAAAATAGAAATGTTTAGAAAGTCAAAGGGTCGACTCACCAAAAGTAAAGTGTCGACTCCTGAAAGTCGGGGGTCGACTCATGAAACGTTGGGGTCGACTCACGAAGTGCTCAGAAAAATACACCTCTGGTGTCTGAGCGGAGTCGACTCGCATAGTCATGGAGTCGGCTCGACAGAATTGGGGGTCGACTTGTGAAATTACGTGGGTCGACTCGAGATAGATAGACATTTCTATTCTCTGAGGGGAGTCGACTCTGAAACTCAAGAGTCGGCTCCGGAACGTATCAAAAATCAGAAAGTTTTCTGATTGACTTTAAAATCATTCCAGATTCATTTTAAATTATTGTTTTGACTTGAATTCAATAAAATTGACATTAAGAATTAATTCAAGAAGTATTCCAAAAACTCATTGATTAATCTATGAATTATAAAATTTCTTTTTGAAAGCTTAAATATTGAGCTTAAAGTTACTTTCAAAATGATTAATGTCCAACTTTAACATTCTCATTGATTGTTCAAAATAAATTCATTGCACATGTAAATAACCATATCACATCTTTTACAATACTCATGGCTTTTGGTAATCATCAAAATCAAAAGGATTGAGGCATATAATTTTTCAATAATCTTCCAACATTTTTTTTTTGTTCCGCAGAGTGCTCTGATCAATAGGGCTTTGTGCTGGCGCTTGAGCCTGGCGACAGGGGCCATCGTTCAGGCCAAGAGAGTCAGCTCCGAGCTCCGACTGCGAGTAGCAGCGTCTGACAAATTTGAGCAGGTCCTGGACGTTGTCAATAAGAAGATGGAGATGGTGAGGGGATTGCATCAGGTCGCCCTCAACGACGTGTCCATATTAAAGCTCGAAGTTAAGGAACTGCGCGGGTTCCAGATGGGGTACAATGAGGCATGCTCGAAGCTATCGCAAATCGAATCTCGGCATGCTAGAGAAATGGAATCTACCAAGAAATAGTTCGATGAAAGTCGAGACAGACTGAGGCGAGAGGCTGCCGAGGAGAAGAATCGCCTGAACAGGATGCTCGGCGAGTTAGAGGAGAAGGTCTAGAATCTCAATCAATGCATCTTAGCCAAGGATGATAGGATTAAATGGCACCAGGAGAGGTTAACCCAACTTGATTGCGAGATTTCCCAGGCCTGGGAAGAAGCTGATAATAGGCAATCGAGGATTGATGACCTCAAGGGCAAAATCGAGCAGGTTAAAGCTGATAAACTGAGGGCCCTTAGCGAGGTCAAGGAGTTGACCGAGAAGTTAGCTAGGCAGGAGGAGGAGGTACGGTACTGTCTTTTAAACTTCTCTCATTAACTCGCTGTTGCATTGGCTAATCCTGCATTTGCAGATGGAGAGGGCAAAATTGGAGGGCCGAAACCAACTAAAGATCCTGCAAGAGGAACTGTCGTTGAGTAACGAAAGGATCTTAGAGCTCGAAAGGCGGGTTGCTGAGATCGAGGAGAAAATGGGCATGCTTCGGGGCGTAGAGGATGCGACCTGTACCGAGGCTTTCCAGCTCGACGAGTAGGAGACCCGAACAAAGATAGCCTGGGAGCATCCAGAGTGGGACCTTTCTTTCCTGGATGTTGAGGCTTGTGAGGCCTGTACCCCGGGGGCTGAAGAAGATGAATATGACGATGTCTCAGACGTCAACCTAGACGCTATCTTGGGTTCAAGTGAGGCTATAGCTTTCGAGGGACACTTCAAACCTGCCACCGAAGGAACGACGACTTTTGAAGTGGGTGAAGCAAGCCAAGCCTCTCCGAGTGTTGTTGAGGGCACTGCTGGAACTGATCCAGCTCCTGATCCTTGAGGATCATTCGTGTGCTTTTGTTTTTCAGATATGTAATTCGGTCAAAATTTTCAATGAATTGGTCTTTTGTCTTCGTCTGCTTAATCGCCTCTTTTGGTTGATCTTCTACCCCAAGTTTTCTTATGGCTGTGAACAAATTATGACTCATTCGCTATCTTGGGCTGGTTGGCTCGGACTTAAGAAAATATTTCGGTCAAGGCCGAGGTATCGGGATAGCTTAGTTTGTCCGAAGCAAAGAAATCGGCACGCTTTGGCCGAGGTAAAGGGAACTTTACAAGTTCCAGCCGGGGTGCAATGTACCGCACGGTTTGGCCGAAGTATAAAGAGTGCTTCATTGTTGTTGAGGCGTCAGCGGCTGTCTCAGTCTGGATCGAAGCAAAATATAATGTTCAGTCATGCTGTACTGAAGAGATACTTCGGTTTATTTTGATGTATAGAGGCAGTTTTGGCCTTAAGCGGGAGCATAGGGTGATGTCTCGGTTTATGCCGAGACGTAACGGGCAGTTGGGCCGGTGCGGAGGATATCGAGGCGCCTTTATTAAAGAGTACTTGGCTTCTACGCCTTATTATTCTGCCAGCGTCTTATCTTTTCCAAGGCGAGCTGATCTTTTTTTTTGCCGAAATGGATAATACGGCCCTGTAACCTGCAAAAGGTTGCCTCTGTATTTTTCAGAGTCGTTTATCCCATCGATCTTTTCCAAGGTACGACATAGACGCTGACTTGCCATTGGAGGGCATCATTTTCGCTGGGCGATTTCTCAGGCCTGCCCGTATCTCAAGGACCAGCAGGCGATCCCCTGCATTTAAGGCTCTCGATTCGAGATCAGGAAAAAATCTTTTGGGGTGCGTCATAGCTCGAGCGACGCGTTTGGCACACATTGAAGAGCGCTCTTTTCATTTTCGAAGGCCACATGGCCGTGTGGGTAGGGTGTTTTGAATCTTGGGGCTTTTCGCTCTGATGGTTGCTCCCAGTTCGTTTGCCTATAAAATGGGAGGAGAGGGCCGTTTTAGGCCATCCTCCAAGGTTTTCTTCTTCGTGAGTTGTGAGAGTTTTCATGATGCCTGTGTCCCTTGGGCTGAGAGTGGGGGGACTAAGTTTTTCTTTTGCCAGTCATCTTCCCTCGGATAGCTGGGGTGATGAAGGAGTCACTGAAGAGCAACTCATCCTCCAGAGAGGAGTTTCGGAGATCATATGGAGAGAGCGCGCACAGGAGGTCCGCAGGGATCACATGGAGAGCGCACATACACGCTTCCTGTGTGTCCTTTGTGGTTTGCTACGGGGGTCGCAGGATGGAAAGTGCACATGTGCCCTCGTAGCATGCGCGGACTTTTCCTTCTCCCTCGGGCTGGATGTTTAGCCCTTCCGCGTGGGGAATCTTTCACCATATGAAGAGATAGTTGAGAGCTGTGCGGGGCTGATGGTCCCCTGTCTCTCTCAATCGGGCGGTGACCTGCAGCCCAGCATTCCACCCCGAGGGGAAGCATCCTTGGCTTCAGTATCCAACATATCCGTCCGAGGGATCGGTGGATGGGTTGCTTTGCTCAATAGGGCTCATCCACTCATTCTGATTTCTCTGATATCTTGGGTCGGGCGCTGAGATATCATTATTAACCGAAGCTGATCGCAACGGTCAGGCCGAGCCATTTGTTCATCTTTATTTCTTGTGCTATGATGCACTTGTAATGCCTCTTTGGAGGTTGTAATCTCTTTCATTGGTAAAGAAATAAAGAAGCTTTTATTCTTTCTTCTTTTAGCACCTGCTTCTTTTTCGATGTGATTGTGCTTGAGAGTTACTACTCCCATATCATGTTTTTAGGTCATGGCATATTTTGATAGCATTCGTGCTACCTTGTTTTGCTTAGACCAATGTTCAGTCCTCGGTGGAGGAAAGCGTTCGTCCCTGTTCAGGTCAGAGGTGGACCTGGGCGGTCCCGGGGGCTCATGCGGCAAGTATGATCCCGTTTGTAGAATAAAGCAGGTATTTCTTCGGAAGGAGGTTGCTTACTTATGCTGAAGTATCATAGGATGTCTTAGTTGTGTCAGAGAGTTTGAGAGATTACTCGTCTAGACTAGAGCTTTAGATAACTTTTTAAGACTATGCCATTTGATTCGGCCGAGGTTTCAGATAATCACTCGGTTGTAGCCGAGGCTTCGGAAGATCGCTCGATTTTTGCCGAGGCTTCAGAATATCGCTCGGTTGTTGCCGAGAATTCAGAATATCGCTCGATCATTGCCGAGGATTTTTGATAGTTTACTTGGTCCTTAGTGCAACTGTGGATTCAGGTGCGGACGGCCAAAGAGGATGGGGGCTACCCGAGCGATGGAGGGGGTGCCTGGAGCTCGTAAATCGGCCACATTAGAGAGGGCGAACTATGCAGCTCAAGTGTTGGCCACTGGTACATTCTTTCCTTTGCATTTTTTGAGGATGCCTGATTCGAGGAAGTCTGGCAGATTTTTGAGGATATTTACTTCGAAAATGATCCGGCAAATCGGAGGGAGTCTAGTCCCGAGAAGGGAGCTCCTTGAGTGCCTCAGTGTTATTAATGATCCTCTTCGGCGAGGGGCGAGACTCTTCGTTTCCCACGAGCGCCCACTGAGGTGGTGACGCATGGCGTTTTTCCACGGGCTGAGATTAATAGCTCTAACGATCGAAATATTCACCAGGAGCAGTTTAAATATGGATGAGAAGGATGCATCTGTTAGTCATCTCTTCAGTTGATCTCCTAAGAGTTCCTGGGTTCTGAGATGCGTCTGGAGGTGAGGGGCGATCAATTATGGCACCGAACAACGGCGCTAATGGCCGTGAGGGGTCCTAGGGGAGCTGCGTTATGGTGACCATCGACGGGGAGGCCCTGGCGTCAATGTTTACATATCACGAGCGGCTCTAGAAGGCGGCCGAACAATATCTGGCCGTTTCTATGGGGGAAGTCGAGCTCCTTCGTCGTGCTAACGACCGACTGGAGGGGGAAGTAGCATCCCTTCGACGAAAGGTTGCCGGGTCAGCTTGGCATGGGGAGGGTTCGACGGCTCCCGGAGAAGATGATAAGGCCTAGTGAGGGCTCATGTATCTTTTTCTTTCTTTTTCGTCCTTTTTGTGATGAATGAAAAAGAAGATTTCTGTAACTTTCATGTCCGTTGTTATTTCCAGATGTTTGTTCTTATCATTCGGCCTTGGCTGAGATTTTTGATAAGTGATGCTCTTCGGCTCTGGCCGAGGCTTTTAATAAGGAACGGAGATGCACTTCGGCTTTAGTCGAGGTTTTATTCTTTGGTACCGGCCGGGGCTTGTAAGCTGCCCGAATCCGAACAAAGTTTTAGAGACCACTTGGTCCGGGCGGGGCTTGTAAGCTGCCCGAATCTGAACGAAGTTTTGGAGACCATTTGGTCCAGCCGGGGCTTGTAAGCTGCTCAATCCGGACGAAGTTTTGGAGACCATTTGGTCTGACCGGGGCTTGTAAGCTGCCCGAATCCGAATAAAGTTTTGGAGACCACTTGGTCCGGCTGGGGCTTGTAAGCTGCCCGAATCCGAACAAAGTTTTGGAGACCATTTGGTCCGGCCGGGGCTTGTAAGCTGCCCGAATCCAAACAAAGTTTTGGAGACCATTTGGTCCGGCCGGGGCTTGTAAGCTGCCCAAATCCGAATGAAGTTTTGGAGACCACTTGGTCCGGCCGGGGCTTGTAAGCTGCCCAAATTTGAATGAAGTTTCTTGATATTGTACTTGGCCCTACCAAGGTACAGAGATTTGATTCGAGGCTCGGCCCTGCCGAGGTTCAGAGATTTGATGCTCGGCCTTGCCGAGGTATGGAGATTTGATTCAAGGCTCGGCCCTGCCGAGGTATGGAGATTTGATTCGAGGCTCGGCCCTGCCGAGGTTCGGAGATTTGATTCAAGAGATAGCTTGGTTGTGTCGAGAATGGATGTGTAAGCGACATCTGTTTTCTATTACGACCTTTTAGAAAAAAACGACTGTAGCGGTCGTGCCACGGAGAATAGAAACAAGATGCCAAAGCTGTAAATAGGGCAAGTCTATAGAGAGTGTACTCTATTGGTGATATATGCGGAGGTTGTCCGAACTCCACGTCCGGGGAACGAATTTCCCTTTCAAATCCTGGAGCTTGTAGGTGCTGGATCCGACGACTTCTGCCACTCTTTGCTGGTATGCAGCTACTCTGATTCGAGCTTTCTCTCTGATCTCTTCTACCAGATCGAGATTGGTGCGAAGTTGCTCGTCGTTAGCTTCCTCTGAGTAGCTCTCCACTCACGGAGAAGGGAGTCCTACCTCCACAGGGATGACGGGTTCCATGCCAAAGGCCATCCAAAACGGGGTCTCGCCGGTGGGGATTCTCTGGGTAGTGCGGTAAGCCCATAGGACGTGATAAAGTTTGTCCGTCCATCTGCCTCGGGCTCTGGCGAGCCGAACTTTGATCCCTTGAAGCAAGGTCCGATTAGTTACTTCGGCCTCTCCATCGGCTTGTGGATGCCCCACCGATGTAGGGCGGTGGCAAATCCCATGTTCCTCACAGAAACCTCGAAACTTTGGATTATCAAACTGCCTTCCATTATCGGTGATGATTGTATGCGGAAGGCCGAAGCGGCAGATAATGGATCTCCACACAAAGTCCCTGGCCCGAGCTTCGGTTATTTAGGCAACTGCCTCAGCCTCCACCCACTTGGTGAAGTAGTCGATGGCGAAAAAAAAATTTTTTCTCTGTCCCATGGCGAGGGGGAAAGGGCCAAGAATATCCATCCCCCACTTAGCAAAGGGCCAAGCGGAGGAAATGGGGACTAAACTGGCGGAGGGGAGCCTCTGGATGTTGGAGTGTCTCTGACATGAGTCACAAGCTCGGACGAGATCATTAGCATCCTTTTGCATAGTGGGCCAATAGTACCCCTGGCGCAGCACCTTGTGGCACAAAGATCAACTCCCCAGATGATTGCCACAAATTCCTTCATGTACCTCCCGAAGAGCATAATCATCTTCAGATGGACGAAGGCACTTGAGCAATGGCATGGAAAAGGATCACTTGTAGAGCTGGTCGTCAACCAACACATAGTGGGCAACTTGCAATTTCAGCTTTCTTGCCTCCTTACGGTCGGCTGGGAGCGACCCTTCTTTGAGATACCTCGAGATGGGGTCGAACCAGGATGGCTCGGTCTCAATCTACATCACTCAGTCCGCCTCTACGATGCTAGGCTTTTCTAGGATTTCCAGAGGAAACTTTCGTTTGGCACTCATTGATTCTGTAGTCGCCAGTCGGGATAATAGATCGGCATGGGCATTCTCAGATCTAGGGATCTGGATAACCTCAAATTCATAGAAGTGGGTAAGCAAGTCCCGCACCTGCTGAAGATACTGAATCATGCTTAGCTTCCGGGCCTCAAATTCGCCCCGCATGTGGCCAGCCACCAACTAAGAGTCGATAAAGGCATTTAACTTCTTCACTTTGAGGCCACGGGCGATTCGAAGTCCAGCGAGCAGAGCCTCATACTCGGCTTCGTTATTGGAGGCTGGGAAGGAGAAGCGAACGCCATACTCGAAGGTAGCCCCTTCTAGGCTGGTGAGGATTAGGCCAGTGCTTGAGCCACCGGCATTGGATGATCCATCAACATGGAGCAGCCACAAAGCGTCAGGCTTCGGTTGCTCGGGGGAGTCTGGAGTGGAACCATCTTCCGGGATAGTACATTCAAGGAGGAAGTCAGCTAGAACCTAGGCCTTGATGGCTGAGCGAGGCTGGTATCGGATGTCATGCTCGCTTAGTTTGACGGCCCATTTAGCCATCCTTCCTGATGTCTCCGGGCGATGAACCATTGCCCTGATGGGTTGGTCGGTGAGAACTGTCACAGAATGCAACGGGAAATATGGCCGCAGCCTCCGAACCGATGTTACCAGGGCCAAAACCAACTTCTCGATCCGGGTGTACCTTGTCTCAGCGTCCCGGAGCAGTTTGCTGACATAGTAGATCGGCTTTTGAGTCTTTTTCTCTTCTCTAACCAAAACTGAGCCAATTGCGCCTTCTGAAACCGCCAAGTACAGGAATAGCATCTCTCTCGAGTTGGGGCTACTGAGGAGGGGTGGAGAGCTGAGATACCTCTTGAGGTCCTCGAATGATTTCTGACACTCGTGAGTCCATTGAAAATTCTTGGCAGATCGGAGAGCTTTAAAGAAGGGAAGGCACCTTTCGGCCGATCAAGCTACGAAGCGATTGAGGGGTGTCATTTGCTTTAAAGAAGGGAAGGCACCTTCCTGTCAGGCGCTGGACCTCTTTGATAGATGTTGGGGGTGTCATTTGTTGAAGGGCTTGAATCTTCTACGGGTTGGCTTTGATGCCTCACTGAGAAACCATGAAGCCCAGAAACTTCCTAGAATTGACACTGAAGGCACACTTCGTTGGATTGAGCTTCATCCGATATTTTTGGAGCATCGCGAAGCTCTCAGAGAGGTCCTCAATGTGCTGGGATGCTTCTTTGCTTTTGACCAGCATGTCGTCGATATATACCTCCATGTTTCGGCCGATTTGCTCCTTGAAGACCTTGTTGACCAACCTTTGGTAAGTTGCACATGCATTCTTCAGACCAAAAGGCATGACACGGTAGCAATATGTACCTCGATCGGTTATGAAAGCGGTCTTTTCTTCATCCTCAAGTGCCATTCGGATTTGATTGTAACCAAAATAGGCATCCATGAAGGTTAGCATCTGATGCCCTGCAGTAGCATCTACAAGCTGATCGATCCGAGGGAGAGGGAAGCTGTCCTTCGGGCAAGCTTTATTGAGGTCGGTGAAGTCGATGCAGATCCGCCATTTGCCATTCGACTTCTTTACCATGACGATATTGGACAGCCAGCTTGGATAGTTTACCTCCCGAATGAAGTTTGCCTTAACAAGTTTGTGGACTTCTTCCTCAATCGCCTTCTGTCGCTCAGGGACGAAGCTCCTCTTCTTTTGCTTTATGGGCCAGGACATCTCATCCACATTAAGACGATGGACGAGAACATCTGGGCTGTTAAAAGGGAAACATCAGCATTCCTTCGGAGAAAGTTGATCAGCTCCGTCCGAGGTTTCCCTTTTAGCAGTGACCCGATCTTTATAGTTTGGTCTGGTCGGGCTTCGTTCAGCGGCACCTCCTCCAGCTCTTCAGCTAGTTCTCCCCGTTGCTTAGCAAAATCTTCCCGAGCGTCCAGTCCATCAACCTCGGGCAATTTGGATTGCAGGCTAGTGACGAAACACTGCTGAGCTACAGCTTGGTTTCCCCGGACTACTCCCAGTCCCTATCTGGTAGGGAACTTCATTGCTAGGTGCGGGATGGAGACAGCGGCTCTAAGGGACATCAGGCCGGGTCTCTCGAAAATTGCATTGTAGGGCGATCGAAGCTTGGTCACCAGAAAATCTGTGTGGACCGTGGCAACAGAAGGCCAAGTTCCTGCACGGACCGTCAAGGTCACGACTCCTTCTGGGGTGATAACATCACCGGTAAACCCCATTATGGTGGAGTCCACAGCTTGGAGATTCTTCATAAGCAGTTTCATCTTCAGAAACACATCGAGATGCAAAACATTGATGGAGCTTCCACTATCAATGAGAATTCGATCTACATCATAGTTGTTCAGATTAAGGGATACAACCAACGCATCATCATACGGGAACTATATTTTCTGGAGGTTGCAATCGGAGAAGAAGAGCTCATTTGTTTGCGCTTTATTTGGCGCCGAACCTTCTTCATCGTTCCGCCCACTCGACGGACTGCCAACTGCCTCGATCACATTAATGTGACCAGAAACCGAAGGATTCAAAGGAGGAGGTTGCTGAGGCTCAGGTTGATGATCGCCCCCATTCCTTGGCTCGGGTGCTCTCCTGAATTGGTCGAGCCTACCCCACTGGATGAGCCTTTCGATCTCATTCTTTAGCTGGTAGCATTCCTCAGTGTCGTGGCCATGATCCCGATGGTCGTGGCAGTATTTGGTGGGATCACTCCGGGTAGCATTCCCTCGAAGAGGAGGTGGTCGGGGGATCTGGCGCTGTATCGCCATGAGGATCTTCACCCTTGGTGCAGTGAGCGGAGTGAACCGGTTGAACCTCCTTGGCGGGCTCTGGGAGCGATTCCTCGGCGGGGGTGGAGGAACCCTTTGGCGGCGAGGCGGACTTGGCTGACGGGCGGATCGGTGCTTGTTCGAGCCCTTGGGCTCCTTTTTCCTTGTCAGCTCAGTGCGGGCAGCTCTCCGCGATTCTTCGACTCTGGCATATTTGTCCGCCATAGCCATCATGTCGGAGAGGTTCTGAGGGTAGCTAACCTCCAGTGCCAGGTAAAAGTCACTCTCCTTCAATACTCTGCCTGCTAGGGTAGACATGGCCACCTCATGATTAAGGTGGTCCACTTCCAACATGGCCATGTTAAAATGGCTGAGATATTTCTTCAAGGACTCCCCCTCTCTCTGCTTAACCTCAGAGAGGGAGTCGGATCTCCATCGGTGACGATGGCTGCTAACGAACTGGCTGATAAAGAGGTAGCTCAACTCGTCGAATGAACTAACAGAACCTGGTTTCAAAGCATTAAACCAGGTTCGAGCGGATCCCCTGAGGGTGGAGGGGAAGGCGCGGCAGAGGATCGTATCTGATGCCCTGTAGAGCATCATGATCGATCTGAAGCTGCTGAGGTGGTCGTCGGGATTGGAGGCCCCATGATAGGGCTCGATGGTGGGCAGCTTCACATGGGAGGGAATCACTTCCTCCATGATTCCCTTGGAAAAGGAAATGCCCTGCTCCGTCTGATGGTGGAGCGGATGGGCCTGCTTGGCGGTATCTAACTCTTGGCGCATCTCCTAGAGTTGCTGGCGGATCTCCTCAGGCACAACAGGAGGGGCCAGACGAGGAGAGAAATGAGACGGTGTCAAGTCATGGCGAGAGAACACCAGAGAGAGGGATCGGGCCCATCGAGATCGGGGAAGATCTTTGCCACGACCTCCTTGGGGGGGGCTGGCTCAGCTTCCCTAGGGTGGCGAGGGGGGTCTGCGACCCCATGCGGGCCGGAGGAGGAGATCGCCGGATGAGTGGGGGCTGCATTCTCCTCAGGAGGATGCGAGGCAAGAGCGGCTGGTCGGGGAGCTTCAAAACGCCCCTGAATCAAGTGGGTTAGAGCCTGGACTTGTTGGACCAGTGAGGCAAACTGGTCCTGGGTCACTGTGGCCGCCGGTGGCGATGGAGTCTCAACTGGCGGCGGTGGTGGCGCTACACTGCTCATCGGATCAGGTCTTTGGGAGGCGACCTGATCCTGGGCTTCGGAGGTAGCCTTTCTTCGGTTGGCCATGTGAGGAGTTTTCTTTCAGATCGAGAACCTTGTCTTCTGAATCATAAGTTTATGGGACTTGAGGGCCCTTCCTTTAGCATCAATTTGTTGCTGCTGAAATCTGTCCTCCGACATGAGCGTGATCGGGCTCCCTCCTGGGCGGACCTGCAAAACAGTCCTCACGCGGGAGGCGTTGGGGGTGGCCCTCCGCGGAAGACCCTCCGACGCTCAAGTCAGATTGGTAACCAACAAATAAGAGGAGAAGGCTCTCGCTGAAGAGTCTCTCCAAGGGTGGCCTTTGAGAGCTCTGAGCAGAGCGCTAATGGCAGAAAATGGGGGAAGTCAAGGCAGAAAGAGAGTGTGCCAGTGAGCAAGTGCGCATACCTGAGGAGTTGGTAGACGACTCTATTTATAGAGGATCACCTGATTCCCTGGGGGCGTCGTGGGTCCAAAAGTCGTTAGAATTTGAATCCAGTTTGTTATGAGGTCAGTAAGATTCGCATCTTGTTGGTTAGAGGATCGACGACTGGGAGAGCTGATTGACGTCTCGAGATTTGGTGGGTATATAGGCTCCAGGGCTCTAGGCCACTCTCATGGGTCCTAAGCCACTCTCAGATATGATTTCTGTTTGGAATCTTGCAGATTTGAACTCTTCCACACCGAATTCCGCAGAGGTCCTTGAGTGCTCGGGTCTAGCCGGGGCATAATGATGACTCGGCTTACGAGGTACAATCGGATAGCTCGACCAGGGCCGAGAGAGACGATATAGCTCGGGTGAGACCGAGAGATGATATAGCTCGGCTGAGGCCGAGGGATGATATAGCTCGGCTGAAGCCGAGAGATGATATAGCTCGGCTGAAGCCGAGAGATGTGATGCGCGCTTTAGGAATCCTTGGCTCGGTGGGGGGCTAAGGCGCCCCAGTCCACTGAGGTTGACTTGTCTCTAGCGGGTATTATTCAGCACGTGGGAGTCAGGGTTGATCATAGCCCCCTTGTACGATTATTTATGCAATGGCAATTTTACCCCTCAACACAACTATTTCTCAATTAAATTTCAACGACGTTGTTTGCTTCAGGCCTAGATTTGTCATCATCACAATTTGCTCCAATGTTGATGAATTGGATTTGCTTGGGCTAGGATGTATAATTTAACACCACCATTTATTTTAAATAATGACAAGTTTATGGATGAACAAGTCTGGATTCATCCAGCATTATTGTGTTCCCTTTGAATAAATAAATTTTAACTGCTAAATTATTTCTAATTAATAGAATTGTAATCATGCTATATTCTTAGTGTCAGATCTTTACATCAATATTAGTAATATTTTATGTCAAAAGAGCTCAAGAAAATGATATGCCTGACAGATTGATTTTTTCATGTTAAAATAATCCAGCTGATATTGGAGGAGGTATAAGGCTCTAAAGTAGATCAAATTGGATTGTTTTTTGAGGTGTTTTATTGATGCAAACAGATTCGAGCTGAAGCAAACAGGAAGGAGCATGGAGCCTCACGACTGGGATATCTATAACGGCAAAACTAGAAGAAGCAAAGCAGAACCTCGCGCAGGCACAAGAAGAAAACCTAAAGAAGGCGAATTGCCTCGTCTCCCTTAGAGAGGAACTTAAGCAGACTAAGTTGGAGCTCAAGCAATTGAAAGCTAGAGAATTTGAGAAAAGGTTCATAGATTCAGGGAATGAGCATCTAAAATTTGTGGAGAATGCAACATAAGTTGAAATCGAAGCACCAATGATGAACGAAGGATTGGAGTTTCAAAAGAAGAGATATGTTACGTTCGCCAACCCTCCATCCTTGTCCCAAGTCATTAACGCAGATGAACAAACATTGGAAAGGCAAATTTTTATGAAGAAGGAAATCATGCCAATGAAGAAGAAAAAGAAACCACTGAACCCATTCTTGAGAGCAATTTTCACTAAGAAGAAGAGCTATCAAGAGGGTGCATCACCTAAAGCTTGAGGTCCATAAGAAAAAGTTGCAAGGGATTCAATATACATATGTGCGTAAATAATCAGAAGATAATTTCATTTTTTTCTAAAAAAAATTCTGTCATACATTTTCACTGTCTTCAGACACTTTGACTTTTGATTTGGATACTCTTTGAATGATAAGAAATAGCATTTCTTACAATAAAATTACATGTTGGTATGATCATGTTATTGACTATGGTAAAGTGATAGATATCATACGAAATAAATAAGGATTGTTTATCATTCAATTTTCTTCTCAATCATCAATTTCCTTTTGACCAAAAATTTCCAACAGAGAAGTTTTAAAATGTTAGGAAGAATAATTTCAGATAGATCTCCAGTATTTTAGTTGCAATTATCATTTCAATTCACTCTCTATCTTTACCAAGTAATATACAGCCCAGGCAACTACATAACTCTTACTTATAGTTAATTATGCATGAACATAGATTATTAAGCTATACATGTCAAGTAAAGAGAAAAATAAGAGAAGCTAGGTACAGTATTTTCGAACAAAATCTTCAAAATTCTAACCACTTAATCTTGTATTTTGAGATGACTTGTTCAAGAATTCTTTGCAATCTGTGATGGCCTCCTCATAGTGAGATGTCAGCGGATAGAGATTCGACGAACTGCATGATCTTTTCGGGATATCTTGATGTTCATCAGCTCTCTGATGGGTAATTGTTAATTAGAGGCTTGAAGAGAAGGGAGAAGAAACCCACAAGGATCTTCAGGAAGCCATTAAGGAGCTTGGGTACCAGCCGAGCCCTTGTATTCCTTCTCTTGTGGCTCACTTGCACCATAAAGCAGTGTCACTGGAGGTTTGACATTATTGAGATGAAACTGGAGCCTGCCTAGTTATAGATGATGCAGTGTACTGGTTGTGAAAGGCTATTTATTCTGTGGGAAAGAAATGTTACCAGAAGGAAGGGATTATCTGAGAAACTTCACTTAGATTAAAATAAGAAGAGCAGGATAAAGCTCAGGGACATCATGAATGTGCTGGAATCGTTGATGGGGACCTTCATTCCTCTTTTCCAAATAAATAGTATTCTAGGAATGTTTGTTTTTTTGAGGTAGGTGGTCATAACCCCAACATGTCCTGCTGCTCCCATTATGATTGTTGTTGTATAGCACAAATCAGAACTATATAATTCTGACTTAGTTGTTGTTGGTTTGTAAGAAAGAAGATAGAAAAGTATTTGACATAAAAAAAGAAAGAAAGAGAGCTTTGTATCTAAGCACCCACACACCAATTTATTCACTATATTGTCCTTTATACAGAACTGAAATATAACAGAAAGCATATAAAAACTAATTTTGAATCATAAGTAACAAATTCCTTATCAAGCTTTGATTCTTGAGATCAATCTAAATCAAAAATATGCAACAAAAAAATCTTAAAGATCTGATTGTTAAAGATTATATCCTAAAAATTTTGGTTATTGATATATTATATCCTAAAGATTTGGTTGTTGACCAATTATTCTGTCATAATTTTCACAATCTAAGGCAATTTTCAATACTCCTCCTTGCCTTAGTAGTTGCAAAGGCTTAATCTGCTTCTTAGAATTTTCTTTTGGTTGAGATACAATAGTCTGAATTTTAGATAGCTTGAAAAAACTAGCAAACCTGTAGCAACAACCACTTTTAAATCTTTTAGAACAGAATATCTTCTGTCCATTAACTTTTTACGAAGTGGACCTCTCATTGAGGTATGTGCACCAAGTGGACCAGTCCTTGAAAGCTTTGATTCTAAGACTGAGCATGAATTTGACACAGTAGTATCTTCTCTGTTCCTGGTATTCTCATCAACCAGCTGGGTTCCTTTGATTTATGATTCAATAGCCGTGACATCCAAAAACAAACCCCCATCTACAAGAATAATATCTAGTATGTCCCATGCATTCCGATCAATAGGATCTATTTGCACTCAGTGCTTTTGCATAAACAACATTGTTATCTAAGCCTACTTTTATTTTTGCTGTCACAAATTGTCCACTGTTCACCGGTTCATTAGTAGCATGATTAGAATCTATGGTGTTTAACTCTACTCTTTGGATCAGTCAAGTCTAGATCTTTTATAACGCAATCTGCTTGATTGATTATAGCATCATTAACAGTTAAGGAATCCATCTCCTCTGTTTCTGCCTCACATATAGCATTGCCAACTTCTTGGTCTTTCTTATTTCTGTCTACAAAAGACATTTGGAAAACAAAAGCTTCATGATCTTTGGCTTGATCACTGCTCACCATAAACCCTTTAAGCCACTTAGTTCTGCAGCCACTTATTATGCTGAAAAATGCTATTTACTCCTTCATTAGATTTAGAGCAAAACTTTTTTCTCTCATTTTTTCTTTGAATAGATCTCTTCCTTTGACATCTTTGATCAAACACCAATCATCTTCAAATATAACTTTGAAGCCTTTTTTAACTATCCAACACTGAGCAAATTTTGATCAATATCAGGCACATAAAGAACATTAGTAATGTACTTTAAACTTGTCAAGCTTTCTATAGCCACAGTTCCTTTACCCTTTACGGGTATAAATTCATCATTTTCAATTTTTACTTTGGAAATATTAGTTTTATCCAGCTTTATAAATAGCTATTGGTCATTGGTCATATGATTTGTGCAGCTGTTATCAAATAACCAGGAATCACTAGAGCTGTTGCTTGTTGAGAAGCATGTTGCAACAAATAATTGCTCTTCTTGATGTTATTCAGTGGTTGCTTTTGCCTTCTCCTGTTGTTGTGACTTGCAAATCCACTCCATATGTTCAATCTTTTCATAATTTCTACACTCGACACCAGGTCTCCACAGCACTTCCTTTGTGGATGATTTATCTTTTTGCAGTGTGGACATGGTTGATAGCTCTTCTTGTTTTTATTGTTATTTTCTATCTTGTTGTCCTTCTTCCTATTACTGTACTTCTAATCTTTATCTCTTTCTAAAATTTTTGCCTTTGCTTGAAGTGCAGCTTCTACAGTTTCTTCTTTTCTCATCATTCTCCTTTGTTCTTGTGCCTGCAATGCATTCATTAATTATGCCAAGTATATGCTTGATAGATCTTTAGATTCTTCTAATAAAAAATTTTAGACTCATACTTTTCAGGCAAAGTTATAAGAATTTTTTGCATAATCCGTTCATCAAAAAAGTCCTTGCAAAACAGCCATACCTTGTTTATTATGCCCAACAACTTATTGGAGTATTCTTTAATAGTTTCTGTCTCTTTCATTTTTAGCATTTTGAACTCCCTAACCAAGTTGAGTACTTGCATATTTTTTGTTCTTTCATTACCTTAGTATTCCTTCTTGAGATAATCCCAAATATCTTTTGTTGATTCCAAGTTCATAATTCTTATAAATATAGTGCTTAAAATAGTAGAGAATAAACATGCTTTAGCTTTGGACTTCCTGGTCATTTTCTCTCATGGGTCTTGAGTTGAGTCATTGTAGGGTTGTCAGATAATGGAGGAACATCATAGTCTTCTTCTATAGCTTCCCAAAGATCTAATGATTCAAGATATACTGTCATTCTAACAGCCTAGGCTTGATAGTTGTCACCATCAAAAATATATGGTAGAACATTGGAGAAATTAGATGATGTAGACTCCATCCTATGAAAGGTGTTGTGTTTTTGATTTGTATCTCAACTCATATGTCTCTTAAGAGAAGAACTCTGATACCAACATGTTGTTCTATAGCACAAATTAGAACTATATAATCCTAACTTAGCTGTCGTTGGTTTGTAATGAAGAAGAAAGAAAAGTATTTGATAGAAAAAATGAGAGAAAGAGAGTTTTGTATCTAAGTACCCGCACACCAATTTATTTACCAAATTGCCCTTTATATAGAGGTGAAACATAATAAAAAGTATATAAAATCTAATTCAGAATCATAACTAACAAATTTCTAATATCAAGCATTGATTCTTGAGATCAAGGCATATTTGAAATATGCAACAAAAAAATCCTAAATATTTGGTTGTTAAAGATTATATCCTAAAGATTTGGTTGTTAATATATTATATCCTAAAGATTTGGCTATTGACCAATTATTCTGCCATAATTTTTGCAACCTAAGGCAATATTCAACAATGATCCCTTGAATGGTATGCACCTTATAATCATTAAAACTTTTGGAGTAAGGAGGAGGTGTACATTGTTAGGTGCTCTTCATCTAGGTTTTAAAAGTTAAGTATGTGCTAGCCTTCTTTCATTCCTCTTCCATTTGCTTCCCATGGGGGGAACTAAATTGAGAAAACCAACATTTATGGATGTGTTTGTCAGTCATCACTAGGAGACACAAGAAATCAACCATATGGGGGTCACTAATTTGTTCCAAATTATAAGATCTCTGTGCATGGATTGATTTAGTTAGCATCATGGTTTATATCTAACAAAGCTATATTGCATTTATATAACATGACCATTAATTTTCTTACTTTTGGTTACTTTCAGAATCAGGACTATTTCATCTACATAGATGAGTTTACAGCCACCTAAGACCTCTGTGTACCCTCAGATATTGAGATTAAATCCAATAACCACTGAGTTTACTTCTCTAATGCCTCAAATATGCGATCTTCAAACTTCTAAAAGCTCTCATTCTAGTGCATTGAATTGATGCAGCCTTGTTAACATTACCATGCTGCATGCTGGGCATAGGCTATTTGTAAGATTACACCTAAAAGCCAAGATAGATTATGGCTTCTGTAAGGTCACTTTCTCTATTAATTGAATTTTTTGGTGTCATGGCAAGCCCATCTATTCACGTCAATATCTGGACTAATTCGTGCCCTGCCATTAGAGGGAATATGGGACTAAATATACTACAGGTTTGGAAGCTCATGCCTCACCATACTACTTGTCACTTTTCTGAACATTATCTTGGTGAATTGTGACTACAAATGATTAAATGACAAGATTATAAGCACTAGAGTTTATAACAGTATGCATCTGTCAAGAATGTAAGGGAAGGGACACAGATTTTGGAAGCAGGTGAAATTGGATTGGCACCTCAATCCTAATGGCATTTCAAACACACCCTAAATATGATGGCTTTGATTTTCTGATCCAATCCCACCTAAACCCTAATGACGATCTAAACATACCCTAAATGTGTGATGGTTTTGATTTTCTTGACTATTTTTTTCTTTGTATTTTTTATTAACAATTATTATTATAATAGTTCACAACATTGCAGTTGCAAGCATGATTCTTCCAAATTCTACCATGTTGTTACCTAATTAAAATAACAATTAAAATAATGACTATTATAAACATTTTTACAATTTATTTTTAGTATTTTTATTAATATTTTTTATTAATAATTTTTATCACTATTGTTATTTTTTAATTAGTACCTTTATTATCATGGTCATAATTTTAATAATGATTTTAATGGCACTTTTTCCATTTTTAGCTTTTTTATTAATATTTTTATTTATTGGTACTGCTATTTCTTCCATGTTAAGTAAATATAACGGCTATTTATGTTGCAATTATTAGTTATAATTATTATAACTATTTACGATATTGTAACCGTCTTCATGATCATTTCATCTGCTTCTCTTTATATTGAAGAAATATAAAATAATTCTTAATATTTTATTAATCATGGTTATTATGATAGCTTAGGATGCCACAATGGCCATCATAACTAATATTATCATTCCTTCTATGCTGAGTAAATTTATAAAGGCTATTAATATCTTTTATTAACCTTGGTTATCATAACATCTTACAACGTTGCAATGGCAATATAGCCAAGTAAATATGTATTGATTATTTATATTGCAATTATTCACTATGATTATTATGATCGTTTATGACATTGCAGTAGCCTCTATGATCATTTCAAATGCTTCCCTCTACATTTAAACATGTAATTATCCTTTATTTTTTATTAATCATGGTTATTATAATAGTTTACAACATTGCAATGGTTATCAAGATTAGTACTACTATTCCCTCTCAATTGAGTAAATATGTAATGGTCATTTATAATATTGTAATTATTAATTATGATTATTATAATAATTAAGTAATAACCTTCATGATCATTTCAAATGCTTTTCTCGATATTTAGTAAACACTACAAGAAATTTAAAATATTGCGACGCCAAAATGCGTCGCTATTGCGTCGCTATACCATGTTTAGCGACGCAATAGCGACGCAATGATGGCGTCGCTCAACTCCCCGTCGCAATACTCTTTTGTCGCAATTGCGTCGCAATATTGCGACGCAATTGCGACGCTCTGCGATGCATAAAATTGCGTCGCAATAATAAAAATTAAATTTTTTAAAAAAATTAATTATTAAATATTGCGACGCAATTTATTGCATCGCAATATTTAATAATTAATTTTTAAAAATTAAAAATTTATTAATAAATATTGCGACGCATAAAATTGTATCGTAATATTTAAAATTAAATTTTAAAACAGAAAAATTTATTATTAAATATTGCGACCCAATTAATGCGTCGCAAGATTTAATAATAATTTTTTTGTTTTAAAAATTAATTTTTATTATTGCGACGCAAGTTGATGCATCGCAATATTTATTAACAGATTTGTAATTTTTAAAAATTAATTTTAAATATTACGACACAATTTGATGCGTCGCAATATTTATTAATAAATTTTTTAAAAAATTTAATTATTAAATATTGCGACGCATTTTTATGCATCGCAGAACGTCGAAAATTTTTTTTTAAAAATATTTAAATGATTAAAAATTAAAACGATTAATAAAATTTTGTTAAATCTAAATATTGATACAAACATTTTTCACTCAATCCAAACAATAATAAATTTCAAAAAATAATTTATATATTAAAATTTAAAAGTTTTTACAACATAAAAAAAAAAATACATCAAGAATCTGAATGATCACGTGAAGGCTGTGGAGGCTGTGGAGGCTGTGGAGGCTGAAGACTCTGCGACAAGCGTCTAACCATATCCCGCAAATAGTGCATCTCATCTCGCATGTCAGCAACCTCCTGATCCCGGCCTCGCATACGATCCTCAAAATCCTGCTCGTAATCCTGGCGAAGCTCCTCTGCAATAGATCTGCGAAGCTCATCTATACGCTCGGGAGGAAGATCAGCAGGAACTCGCGAGCTGGAGGCCTGATGGGGAAAAAATGTAGAAGCTCTAGTGCCCATACCATAGACCCTGCGGTCTCGTGGCTGGGCACCAACAGCCTCCAAAAACACACGTCGACTCTCATCTGCTGAGAGTTCGACGGGCGTCTCCCCATCAGTAGAGTCGACCTGTGATGCCTGGGATCGAAGCTCGTCGACTCGTGCCTTGAAATTATGAAATCAATAATAAATGAGTTAATAAATTTCTAGAAATAAAATTTTAAAAATTAAACAGATACTACATAAATCTAATTTCTTACCGCAACCTCCCGTGATCGCGTATCGACCCAGGAGCCGTCCCTCCTGGTGTGTGTCGCCCTGAATAGACGAAACTCACCAGGATCTCCGCCCTCCTGCTCAGTCTATAACAATAAAAAAAATGATATTAATAAAAATATTGGTAAAGAACTAAAATAGTAATTAAAATATTTATGTTTTCTTACCATACGCCGTCTGTGCTCCTGAATCGAAATGGAGCCCGATGTATGACAGGAGAGACCCGTGCCACGACCGCCCTTCTCAGATCGGCGGTTCGTGCTGGCTGATGCGGACCTCCTGCGCCAACCATCGGACTCCCAGGCCTGCTGCCACTCGTGCCAAATACC